>JAJOOH010027169.1:0-27470 GCA_029582605.1 Solanum gracilifrons
TCCATTTAAAGCTTAGCCTTGTCACTATTATCTTACAAATTTCCTTTCAAAAGCATGTACCCAACTACTTATCTCAACTTGTATTGTGGTCACACCCCAAGAACATTTGCCCATACTTGATTTTCTAGTTACTTTTTGCTATTTTTACTAAATGTGAGAAAACCCCCAAATCGTTATTTGACACTTTTGTGTCACCCCCTTTTATTTACTATGTTTTTACTCGTTAATATATTTAGCTACGACTAGTTAAAGCTTAATTTTATTTTTCTATCAATTCTCAAAACCACTTCCTTGGGACACGACCCCAACCTTTAGTTGGGTTACTATACTATAGTTGATCGTAGACACTCATACCGTAAGTTAGTGTCAATGGTCACGATAAGCATCAAAATGGCGCAGTTGCCGGTAAGTGGTGTTATTTAGGAATTCCTAGTTAAGTAGAACTCTTGATTTTTCTTAGTTTAGGCTTACTAATTTATTTTGTAGTTTTGTGTTGCTTGTTAGGAGATCAGAGCAGGGAAACAAGAATGGATAATCACTATGGGTGTCACACAGATCATCCTCTCCTGAAACTATTGAACCTTAGGAATAATGTACTGACATTCAAACAAGCAGGAGAGTAAACAATTCTAGAAATGTGGTTGTGGTTCAAAGAAATATTACAAACATGCTCATCCCATGGAATGACTGATAAAACATTATTGGATTGCTTCTATTGGGGTCTCGAACCAAAAAATAGAAGCATAGCTAAGCATCTTTTTGATGGGGGAATGCTAAACCAACCCTATGAAGTTGTCGCAACACTACTTGACAATGTGGTCGAATCCGGCAAAGAAACTCAAAATAAATACGAATGGGCCAAATTGGTGGTGCAAGTAGATGTCTTATCTAAACGGGTAATTTGATTGGAAGAACATGACCGGGACACGGAGAAGGACTTCTCCCTTCGAGAGTGCAAACATGGAAAGAAGCATGGGAGTGTGCAAAAAGATGATGCCCTTTCAATCATTCACCAAAAACTCGTAGAACAGGACAAGAAGTTGAATGACATGTAAGACAACATTGAAATGCTAAATTAAACGACCACCGCAAACTACATGAAAATTCAGCTGCAAGATACTCAGATAAACAATTTGATTACAGGTCAATACGCACCATTCGCCAAGGACTCACCTAACTACACCATGGGTGATTCTGAGGAAGAAGAGTAGTCTTGGACTTGCGTCGTGCCACGACGTTCACTAAGGAGTTGTTTGGGAGGCAACCGAAAATTCTTTGTTATCTTCTATTTTGCGTATTGATTAAATAATAGTGAGCTAGTTTTACAGACTAAAGTGTGGAAGCCGATCAAAATGTGCAAAACGGCGAGCAACAGTTCCAGTTGGCAAATCGCTGAAGAATTCGGCGATCAATTCTATTCCGCCATTTGACTCAAGATATCTTCAAAATCAAAAGTCTGTAAAACTTGGCGACAGTGGAAATCATTGGCGAATCGCCGATCATTTCGGTGACCATGATAGAATTCACTATTGGGACCCTCGTATAGCAGCAGTTCTGTAACCTTCGGCGAATAAGCCCACAGTCAGCATTCCGCCGAATGACTTACCCAATTTTACTAACGTCTCCAAGTGGAAGGTGTTTGCAAGACAAAGCATCAATTTCCAGACAAATGGAGCAACCTATTAGCCAAGGTCCCCTCTTTACCTCCCTCTCTATCTTTCTTTATCTTGCCTCTTGATTCTGTATTACTTGCATTTGAGGACAAATTGCTTTTTATTTGTGGTGGGGTGAGCCCCATTCGTGTTTTGTATATATTTGGATTGTTCTGTTTAAAATTGTGTTTACACTGCTTCTCTGTGGATGTTTGAGCTTGTGGCTCCATTTACTTTTAATTGCAAAATGATTTTGACCCTTTCGAAATCATTTGAATTTTTCGCACATTTTTACCACCCCTCGTGAGTTGAATGTGGTTGTTCTTTCGCAAAAAATTGAGTCTCGGTTTCGATCAATACTGATGACTTGAATAGTGCTCTCAATTGAACGAACATGAATGTACGGCTACGATGAGGCAAATGAAGTTGCATAGAGAATATGTGAACTCGTTGCATCTCATTGTGATTAGCAATTTATCGAATTGATTCTCTTATAATGACTGTTGCACACTAGCGAAAGTGTGTAGTCTTGTTTGACTTAAGTGTCTATGCCTTGTGTGATTAGCATGCTTTGAAACTTGCATGAATAAACCTAGAATTTACCTTGTTAGTCTGATTGATTTAGAAAGGTGTCCTCTTGATAGGATCTTAGGCAACTGTAAAGAGTGTGAGCCAAATTTGACATATACCTCTTTTGTGGCCTACCTATGAGTGTGTGAAACTCTTTTGAACACCCTTTGAGCTTTACCTTTCTTCGGAAGAACATTGATAAACCCTAGACCTTACTTTACCCACTACCTACAATCCTCTTAATTCATGATTTAGTGAATAGCCAACTTAGGCTAAAAGCCTAAGTTGGGGGTGTGGTGAAAAGGAAAAGGAGAAGTCAAGAAGTGCAAGAAAAAGTTTCCCTTAATCCATAGGATTGCATAAGTAGAAACCCCTTTAATGTAAAAAAAATAAATATGAAATAATGTACGAAGGAAATTGGGTTGCCAAGCAATCCATGAGGATGAATAAATAGGTGACTTAGAAGAATTAGAAAAAGAATTGATAAAGGAGGAGAAGGGAATGCCTTAAGAATACCATACCTCACGAGAATGAAAAAGTCATCGAGCCTAAATGAACATACCTTTACACTCAGCCCCATTGCAAGTCTTAGAAAAACAATTTTTATGTTGAGTAAGCCGAATCAAAAGTCGATTGGAAAATATGGGCAAACCTATGGGTGAAAGCATGCATTGTGTTCCTCTTTTTGAGTGAGTGTTGCATTTGTTTCCTGATGTTGAATTGATTAACCTTTGTGTGTGAATATGGAATCATTCTTCATGTGAGGGCATTTAGATAATTTTTGTCGAGCTTGAACTCGCATAATTAGCAAGCATTGTGAGCATGAGAATCTCTGGTAATAGTATGTCACACCTTGAATCTTGGAGTACACAGTTGATATTTGCATAATTAATTTGAATCTTGTTGTGTATGTTCATGATTGAGTCTTGTGTAGCACTGTTTGACACACCCTTTTTAAACGGCTGAACTTGAGTTTGCTTGAGGACAAGCAAAAGTTTAAGTTGGGGGTGTTGATAAGTCCACAAATTGGACTCATTTAGGGCTTTATTTTGCTAAGATAGTGTCCTAGAATGCTTATTTTTTCTAAATATCTGATGAAAACTCTTCTTTTTCAGGTATTTGAAGTTTTAGTGAAAGCATGGACAGTTAGACGCAAAAAGGAACAAAAAGGCTGACAACAACGAAGAAGTTGATGCCTGAGCATCGCCAAGCACACCTGGCAATTCGCCGAAGGGATTTACTCCGCCCTTTGTTCCAGTACGCGAAGCCCTGAAGGAGAAGGATCAAAAAGGCGATGAAAGGAGTAGTCGGCACTACGCGGAATAGTTCTGCGAAGCAGTACTATACAGCGCAATGGTCTAGAACATGAAGATGCTGATGGCAAGCATGACACGACGATGAAACAGAAGAAGGGTGAGTCGTCGAGTCATTCAACAGCATCGACTAACTTCACTGAAAGATCCACCATCCCTTTTTTTTGAACTCTATAAACACTAAACTTGTTATTAAATTTTAGAGGAGTCGAACTTTTATTTTAATTTGCAGAACAGATTAGTGCTTTTTGGATATTTTTCTCTCAAGTTTGGAGAGGGTTTTTGGTAGACTTGAAGAAAGAAGAATTTAATGTTCCCCAAGTTGGAAGTAGGTCTTCTCCATTCTTCTTCCTTTGCGTAAATCAAGGTTGAATTTCTTATACCCACTTGATTTTTCTATCATTTTAGGTGTATTTTGTTATTTCTTGATGTGTGGCTAAAAAGCCCTATTCTTGGGGTGTGATTTGGCAAATATATGTTGATATTATTGTTGGGTCTTTCTTGCCGATAGGTTAGTTGTAGTTTAATGGTGATTTCACCTAGTGGTTGTGGTTTAATCTAAAGGGTGTGTAGTTGCAAATACAAAGCCACCCATGCCTTTTTGGCTTGCCTGAGAGGGAGGTCTCGAAACCAAGACCACTAGACTGATGGCCTAAGGAGTGGGTCGACATTAGGTTCAGCCCGAGAGGGTGAGACCTTGTCCCATATCCTAAAACTCAGCTCGAGAGAGTGAGTGGGCTAACGCGTAGGCTGGTCTTCATGCGGCAAATGGGTGTCCGAGAGGAACGGATTTTGAAACGGGGTAAGTTGCCCGAGAGGGAACTTATTTCCATTTAAAGCTTAGCCTAGTCACTATAATCTTACAAATTTCCTTACAAAAGCATGTACCTAACTACTTATCTCAACTTGTATTACGGTCACACCCCAAGAACATTTCCCCATACTTTTCCTATTTTTACTAATTGTGACTAAACCCCCAAATCGTTATTTGACACTTTCTTGTCACCCTTTTTATTTACTATGTTTGTACTCGTTAATATCTTTAGCTACGACTAGTTAAAGCTTAATTTTATTTTCCTATCCATTCTCAAAACCATTCCCTTGGGACACCACCCCAACCTTTAGTTGGGTTACTATACTATCGATGATCGTAGACACTCATACCATAGGTTAGTGTCGTAGGTCACGATAAGAATCACTATTTGCCAAAGAGGTTGCCGATCCCGACCTGGACCACTGTTGGGCTCAAGAAATTATGAAGATGGAGTCTGTACCACTTGGTGGGCCGATGAACAAGTCGGCTACTCATCGAACAGGTTGGCGAACCCGACCTTGTTCGCCGTTTGGGCCCCCATGTTAACTGGAGGTCCTGTAAAACTCGGCGTGGAAAGTACCTACTCGGCGTGTCATCGAGTTGTTAGGCGAGGAAAAATAATATACCCGAAAGGGCGCTAATTGAACGATTTTAAAAGGCCAAAGGTTTAAACTTTCAAACTCTTTCACATTCCCTCACTTTCTAACTTCATACAATCACACCCTTACTTTATATTTCCTATATTTTCACATTTTACCAATTTTTTTTGGTAGATCTTGTCTTCGGAGTGGAAATCTTTGCCGCCTAGCTTTACATATTCTTATATTCGGCATTTAATGTTGGTTTTTCAAACCCCAAACTCTAAATTAGTGGTTAAACTCAAATGCATCATTATTAACTCTATTGATATGTGTTGTGCCTCTCTGAAATCGTGCATGTGTGCTTGTGTTCCTGTTTAATTTCGATGTTGTGCTTTACTAGTCTAAATTGTTGATTTCCCAAATTGCATGCCTTAAAATTGATCAAAATCTTATGGGTTGTGCTTAATTGTTGTTGAGTCTAGTCGGGTCAAGTCTCAGTAACCCAAATTGTTCTAAATAATGCGCTTTTCCCAATGATGGAGCATTTTGACATTATTCTTAAGGGCTAAAGTCATCAAATGGCCAATTTTGGCCAAATCAGGTGAAGTCTGGCATGGCTCTAATGGGCTAGGTTTAATTGAAAATAAGTGTTGTTTGATTTGGTTTTTGTCACAAGTTCCAAATCTTCATTAAACCCCGGGGTCCTTATATTCCTAATTGGGTCCAGGAATTTTACACTGCCTACGGGAAACTAATTCCACAAGGGAAGAAGCAGGCCACTAAATTCAAGTCGGTTGATTATGTGGTTGTCGAGGGGGAAATGAAGTGTGACAGCGATGACATAAATGCAGTGTTGGTGGGATCAACAGACATAGAGGATAACTACCAAAACGTGATAAACAAAAAGACCCTAGAGGATTTGAAGAGCTGATTAGTCCCTCTGTTATCGGATGATACTCCGAAGTTGATTGAGGTTGGGGTACATATTGAAAAGAAAGACGTCAATATGGCAGCGAGGTAGTGGTTTGGGTTCATCAGCAGCATCATCATACCGTCCTAAAATGAGTCCATTCTCCGCCACACTAAGGCGGCCTGCATGGGTTCTATCATAGGTAGGAAGTGCCTCAATTTGGGTATGATCATTGGCCAAGAAATGGCCATGATGGCTAGACAGCATCATACTTTGCTCCCATTCCCAGTGTTGATCACCAAGTTGTCCAGACGAACCCAGTACCTCGGGATGAAAAGAAGCATGTGGAAGTGATTCCCACCTCCTGTACCGACATCAGGCGAATTGTGGCTGAATATTTGAAGGATGAGGCGGAGAAGAAGAAGGCCGCCCCGGTAGATTCTTCCCTTGGTTGTGGATCCTGATACACTACCTGCAGAGGCAGTATTGCCTACTCCAGCCCCTTGGGCCTTCAGGTACATCTAGTGTTGTCCCTTCTGTGACTCTTAGTTCCTCTACAATCCCTACCTCATAGGTATGCTGCTACTGATTTTGCTTCCCGACCTCCACTTACCCAGGCTATGATACTATAGATGGGGTAGCTAGCCCATTCTGCTGATAGGCGTGCCTCCAGGCTTGAGGCCACAGTCCCCGGGATGATTAAGATGGCCCTCAATGTTGCTGTGACATCTCTTAGTGTGTCTATTGATGCCCTTGTGGGTAGGATAGCGGTGTGTGAGCGAGGCCTAGGGGCCACTAATAAGGTGACGGCTCTAAACTCCACAATTGTTGAGCTAAGGAAGGAAGTGGACCAGCTGAAGTCCACAGATAAGTCTATGATTTTCGGGACTATGGAGATCCTCGACATGCCAGCTGATACAGATGTTCATCCACATACCACTGGAGATGAGGTTCGAGCTAAGGGAGTGGCTACTGTTGAGTCTGAGGCAGAGACTGATGAGGAGAAGTTCAGTGTCGATGAGGAGGCTAAATATGAGGGCCTTACAGAGGTTGAGAAGGCGATGGTGCAGTTAGCCGTACAAACATCCTTGAGAGATACCACCATGGTTGGCCCTAGTGGAGCTGGTACTGCGGATGTGACCCCGAGCACAGATGCCTCGACAAATGGAGAGATTGTCTATATAGGACCTTTCATTACCTCTCTCTCTGTCATTTTAATTAACTTTTGGATATTTTTATTGCATTTGAGGACAACTGTTATTTGTTAGTAGTGGGGTGAGGTATTTCTATACCTACCTCGTGTGACTATCTTATTATATATTATTGGGTTTTTTTGCTTAAATTGTGTTTCCATATCTTTTGTTGTGGATGTTTGAGCTTATGGCTCCTCATTATGAATGCAAATAGTTTTTGACCCTTCTGGAAAAAAATTATCACCTCTTGTGTTTGATTGTGTTTGTTCTTGTGCAAATTTGAGCATCGGTCATGATCAATACCGATGACTTGAATAATGCTCGTAATCGAACAAAAATGAGTGCGCGGCTACGATGAGGCCAAATGAAGTTGCATAGACAATACGTGAACTTTTTGCATCTCGTTGTGACTAGCCAACTATTGAATGAGTATCTTGTGATGAACATCGCACACTAGAGAAAGTGTGGAGTCTTGTTTGATATTGGTGCCAATGCCTTGTGTGTTAAGCTTACCCTGAACCTTGTGTGATGACACCTAGAATTTGCCCCGTTGGTCCGGTTGACTAAGTGATGCAAACTCTTGAAATGATCTTAGGAAACAATTTTGAAGAGTGAAACAATTTGACAATATACCTCTTTTGTGGCTAACCTTGTGAGATGTGTGAATCTTGCTTGAACTCCTTTGAGCCTTGTCCTTTTCTTGGAAGAAAATTGAAGCAATTGTAACCCCTCTTTATCCATCTACCCATATCCTCATGAAGTGTGGTATGTTTGAATAGCCAACTTAGGCCAAAAGCCTAAGTTAGGGGTGTGGTGAAAAGAGATGGAAAATCAAGAAGCGTGAAGAAGTACCCCTTGATCCATGGACTTGAAAAAGATGGAATCCCCTCCATACAAAAAAAAAGAGAAAGAAAAGAAGAAAGGAAAAGAAAATAAATGAAAAAGTTGTGAAATAAAGGTGTGAAAGTTGCAAAACAAATGGGTTGTCCGGTATTCCACATGAGGTGAATAATGGGGTGAATTTTGAGCATGAGTGAAAAATGCTGAAGGAAAGGATGGATATTGATGTTCAGAAAACATTTCATGAGGATAGCAGCCACTGAGCCTAAATGACCATACCTTTTACACTTAGCCCCGTTACAAACCTTGAAAAGACCTTTTTTATCTTGAGTGAGCTGAAACGAATGTTGGCTGGAAAATAAGGGCAAACCTATGGCTCAAGTCATGCATGTGTTCATCTTTTTGAGTGTGAGAATTGTTTCTGATTCTGGAACTATAAATTGTGAAAAATTATGTGTGAATATGGAATCATCTTTGTTGTGAGGGCAATTTAGTATCTTTGTTGAGCTTGAACTTGCATTTGAAGCAAGTATTGTGAACTTGAGAGTCTTTGATAATAGTGAATCACAACTTGAATCTTTGAGTGCACGATTGATCCTTGCATGAATAAGTTGAGTCTTGTTGTCTGCAGTCATGATTGAGTCTTTTGTAGTACTATTTGAGACATCATTTTTGAAATGCTAAACTTGAGGTTTACTTGAGGACAAGCAAAATTTATATTGAGGGTGTTGATGAGTCTGAGATTTGGACTCATTTAGAACTTTATTTATATAGATTTAATGTCCTCAAATGCTTATTTTGTGCCAATAACTCATGTAAAACCCTTGATTTCCATGTATATGGATTGAGGAACAAAGCAAGGACACTAATTTGCAAAAAGGAACAAAGTGAGCTGAAAGAATAAAGAAAGGCAAGCATGGTGATTGCCAAGTCCACTTGGCGAGTCGCCGAATGACTACTTTACCGCCTAAAGTTCCAGTGTGCCAAGCCCTGAAGGAAAGAACCAAGTTCGCGAGAGAAAGGAAAAGTCAACTGATCGCCGAGTGGTTCCGTGATGTAGTGTTAGATCGCCCAAAGTTACAGACCTTGAGGATGTTGGATGCCAAGGTAGAAGAACGATTTAAAGGACCAAAGGGCGGCTCACCGAGTGGTTCGGTGAGCTTGACTTACTTCACCAAGTGACTCATTGCAGCACATTTTCGGCAACTATAAATAAATTTTTGAACAAGGAAGTTGTATCGGAGATCATATATTTTTAGTTTTTGTTAAGCTTTTAGCTCTAGACATAGTTTTCTCTAGTTTTTCCTAAGCTTTGAAGAATTGAGATTCTTCGAATATGATCATTGTAAGGACGAATCTACACTTCCCCAATTGATGGATAATCAATTTGGTAACTGTTTTTACCTTTTTATGATGTCTAGTTAAAACCCCAATTTTTGGGGTGTGATTAAATGATTATAGGCCGATTTAGCTTATGGGTATTGCTAATTGTTAGATTAGCTGCTATTTAAAAGTGATTTCAATCTTTTATTGTGGGTTAATTTAAGAATTGTAGTTGTAAATGTGATTCTACCTTTGTGTTATTGGCTTATTTGAGAGAGATGTTTGAGAACTATGGTGTTTGATTGATAGTCTATGGGTATTGGGTTGACTTGGGTTTAGCTCGAGATAGTGAATCATAAACCCTTTCCTAGACATTCAGCTAGAGAGAGTGAATGGACTAAGGTGTGGGAAGTTCTTATTTTGCATGCTTGTTGATTTTCGAGAGAAATCAACTTGATTTAGGATAAATTGTTCAAGAGAAAGTTTATCACCTCTATAGCCTAGCTTACTCACTAATATTTAGCCATTTTCTAATAGTTGCAATTACCCATTTGTCTATAATAGCCTATAATCGAATCATATCCCAAGAACCCGTCACATTATTGTTAGTTCGTAATGTTTGCTGCTATTTGTAGTTAATAATTCCAAACCAAAACCCCTTATTTGACATTCGTGTCACCTCTGATTTGAATGATGATTTCATTCGATAATTTTTATTCCTACGATTGATTTGACCATGTTCATACTTCCAAATTAAATGTTAAACACATACCGCTCCCTGTGGGATTCGACCCCAACTCATTTCGTTGGGTTTAATACTGATTAACAACCGTTGATGCTTAGAATTGGATGAAGTGTCTTTGAAATGTTATTAATTAGCCCTCCAGTCTTATTTGTGAGAAAGAAAGATGGTTCTCTTAGAATGTATATAGATTATCGTCAGTTGAACAAGGTTAGTATCAAGAATAAGTATCCTCTTCCAAGAATTGATGATCTTTTTTATCAACTTCAGGGTGCCACTTGTTTTTCTTTCATAGACCTCAGATCTGGCTATTAGCAATTGAGAGTACAAGAGTGATATCCCTAAGACAGCTTTCAGGACCCGCTATGGTCATTATGAGTTCCTAGTTTTGTCCTTTGGTTTGACCATTGCTCCTGCAACATTCATGGACCTTATGAATAGAGTTTTCAATCCTTATTTGGATATGTTTATTATCATATTCATAGATGGCATTCTAATCTATTCGAGGAGTGAGGAAGATCATGCTAGTCATCTTAGAATAGTTCTCCAAACTCTCAAGGATAAGGAGTTATATGCCAATTTTTCTAAGTGTGAGTTTTGGGTTGAGTCTATGGCATTCTTAGGCCATATTGTTTCCGATGATGAAATTTGAGTTGACACTCAGAAGATAGAGGCAGTGCAAAATAGGCCTAGACCCACGTCTCCAACCGACATTAGGAGTTTCTTGGGATTGGCAAGCTATTATAGGAGTTTCATTGAGGGGTTCTCATCTATTTCATCTTCTTTGACCAAGTTGACTCAGAAAACAGTTAAGTTTCAATGGTCTGAAACTTGTGAGAAAAGCTTTCAATAATTGAAAAAGCAGTTGACTACTGCCCCAGTATTGACCTTACCAGAGGGTACACAAGGCATTGTGGTTTATTGTGATGCGTCCAGGATTGGATCGTGTGTTAATGCAGAATGTCAAGGTTATAACTTATGCATCCAGACAACTCAAGATTCATGAGAAGAATTACTGAACCCATGATCTAGAGTTGGATGCCATAGTATTTCCTTTGAAAATATGGCGTCACTATCTTTATAGTGTTCATGTAGATGTGTCAACCGATCACAAAAGTCTTCAGTTCAGTCAGAAAGAGCTTAATCTTAGACAGAGATGGTGGTTAGAGTTACTCAAGGATTATGACATGAGTATTCTCTATCATCCAGGTAAGGCTAATGTTGTTGCTAATGCCATGAGTAGATTGTCTATGGGTAGTACTGCCCATTTTGAGTAAGACAAGAAATAGTTACCAAAAGATGTGCATAGACTTGCACGATTAGAAGTTTGTTTAATGAATTCCAATGAAGGAGGAGTGGTGGTGATGAATGGGGCTGAATCATCATTAGTGTCTGAAGTTAAAGAGAACCAAGACTAAGATCCTATTTTTCTTGAATTGAAGACAAATGTTCATAAGCAAAAAGTGATAGCTTTTGAACAAGGGGGAGATGGTGTATTGAGGTATCAAGGTAGATTGTGTGTGCCAAGGGTGGATGAACTTCAAGAGAGAATCATGGAGCAAGATCATAGCTCCAGATATTCTATCCATCCGGGTTCCAAAAATATGTATCGTGATTTGAGAGTAGTTTATTGGTGGAGTAGTATGAAGAAGGGCATTGAGAGTTTATTGCTAAGTGTCCGAATTGCCAACAAGTTAAGATAGAGCACCCGAGGCCTAGTGGTATGGCTTAGATTATAGAGATTCCAGAATGGAAGTGGCAGACGATCAATATGGACTTTATCACAGGTTTACCACGATTATGAAGATAACTTGATTCGATTTTGGTGATTGTAGATCGAATGACTAAATCAACCCATTTCTTACCTGTAAAGACTACCCATTCAGCAGAAGATTATGCTAAGTTATTTATTCAAGAGGTAATCACACTTCATAGATTTCTAATAGAGGTTCCTAATTTACTGCACAATAGTTGAAGTCATTCCAGAAAGTTCTGGGTTCATAAGTGAAATTGAGTACTACATTTTATCCTCAGACTGATAGTCAAGCAGAGTGCACCATTCAGACTTTAGAAGACATATTGAGGGCTTTTGTGATTGATTTTAAATGTAATTGGGATGATCACCTACCTCTCATAAAGTTTGCTTATAACAATAGTTACTACTCTAGCATCAAATTGGCTCCGTATTAGACTCTTTATGGGAGAAGATACAGATCTCCTATTGGACGGTTTGAGGTTAGTGAAGCTGGATTGATAGGACCAGATTTATTTCATTAAGCTATGGAGAAAGTGAAGGTTATTCAGGAGAGATTGAAAACAGCGCAGAGTCGTCACAAATCCTATACAGATGTTAGGAGAAGAGACTTAGAGTTTGAAGTAGATGATTGAGTTTATTTGAAGGTCTCACCCATGAAGGGTATTATGAGATTTGGTAAGAAGGGGAAGGTTAGTCCCCAGTATATTAGTCCTTATTGAATATTCAGGAGGATCAGTAACGTGGCTTATGAGTTGGAGCTACCACAAGATTTAGCAACAGTTCATCCAATATTTCACATTTCTATGTTGAAGAAGTGTATGGGCGATCCTTCCCTAATCATACCTATAGAAGATATGGGTATTAAGGATAGCTTATCTTATGAGTAGATTCATATTCACATTCTAGACCACCAGGTACGCAAGTTGAGAACCAATGACGTAGCATCAGTCAAGTTTCTATGGAGAAATCAGTTTGTTGAGGAGGCTACTTGGGAAGGTGAGGAAGACATGAAGAAGAGATACCCACATCTCTTTGAGTCTGGAGAAATTTCAAATTAAAGTACTAATCCTTTCCTTGGCATTTGTTTTAAGTTGGCCCTACAAAATATATGGGTATTAAGGATAGCTTATCTTATGAGGAGATTCCTGTTCACATTCTAGACCGCCAGGTACGCAAGTTGAGAACTAAGGAAGTAGCATCAGTCAAGTTTCTATGGAGAAATCAGTTTGTTGAGGAGACTACTTGGGAAGCTGGGAAGACATGAAGAAGATATACCCACATCTCTTTGAGTCCGGAGAAATTCCAAATTAAGGTACTAATCCTTTCCTTGGCATTTGTTTTAAGTTGGCTTGTTGTATTTATATTTTGCTTGTTGGGTGTTTGAGCTGGACGTTAGATGTTACACCCTTAGCCTACTAAGAGTAATCTAATTCGAGGATGAATGTTCCCAAGGGGGAGATATTGTAGCACCCCGCTATTTGAAAGAGCTAGAATGAGAAAGAACCATTTTTGGAAAGAATGAAAATCGAAAATTTGGCAAGTCATGTTAAGTATGAGTTTTGGGTAAAATTCAAACGAACATACCACTTAGTACAAGATGAGTTAGGTGTTACATAAGATATTAAATGAAAGGTCTTTGAATTATCTTTGCAACTCCACCGAGTTTGCCGATTTTCGAGCTCGTATGATGGAGATATGCCCAATTGAAGTCGGGCTGTCTGGAAAAGGAAAGTCACCCGGATTTTTGAAGGGTACTTTGGTCTTTTCATTACCCAATTAGCTTAATTCATCTTTAGTAATTAATTAGGGGTCTAAACTGATTTAGTTCGGTTCACGCATTCCAAATTAATGCTAGGGCTTTGAGAGTAGAGAAAGGTCAAGATTTCGTCGAGTTTTTCAGGGTTTCGTTGTGGATTTCAGCAAGGATTTGATCCTAAGAGGTATGTGAGACTTTCATAGAGTTGGGTTCGTTCCCCCACATGTCAATCATGTTTATTTCAGCAAAATTCGTTCTAGAAAGTTGAAAGTTTGATGTTTTTGAATTGTGTTCTTGAAATTGGCTTTCATTCTTGAGTTAAGATGAGATTGATGAGTTCTTGAGGAAATCGTGTAGATTTTAGAGTTGTGTTTGATTAAATTCTTATGTACATATATTGGGTATCTAAATCTAAAGAGAAATTGAGAAAAAGAATCGAATTTAGGTGAATTGGGGTTAGAAAATGAAGAAAGAAAAAGTCGAGTAGATACTGGCACGCAAGTCCGCGTCGCGGACTCGCTCCCCCAGTGAAAAAATTTCCCCTTCCCGTCGTGGAGAGGACGTGGACTCCACTGTTTCAAAACTATTTTCACGACCAAATATTTAAATGAATATCCGCGTCACAGACTTGCTTCTTCACAGTGTTTTCCGGACCATTTCTCATGATTACCTATTGAGAAACACTCCTAATCATCACGAGATCTTTCCTAATCATAACCATGAACTCATAATTCATAGTTCAAATTCAAGGTAGAGTTAAGAGTCAAGTCCTGAAAGTTCTTCGAGTAATCTTAATAAGTCTTTTACAAATCTATTAAACTTGTTTGAAAGACTTAAGCATTGAGTTTGATAAAGAATAGAGTTGAGTTCAGTTCTTTAAAAGAATGGAGTATGGGGACTGTAACACTCCGGAATACTAGTTGACTAAACTAGAGCCTCAAGTTAGGGTTCTAGAGTTGGGTATGTGAGCTAAAGTTGTAGATAAGACTTCTTGTGCATAGATTGAGGGGTTTAGGGGTTCAACGTCAAGGTACGTGTTAGACCTCGAAATTTAATAGACCATCTAGGGTTGAATTGAGGGTTGCAAGGGCAAGTGCCAAGGCAAAAGGGTCAAAGCCTAAGCCAAAGGCCAAGGCTGCCCCAACCTTGGCCAAGCACTGCCGAAGATCATGATCACCTTCACGACCAGTGGTCTTGACCACGGTTCGTGGGAGGTCCCGTGAATCTCCCTTAGAGTGGTGAAAGGCAAGGCCTTCAGGCCAAGTTACTGCCTAAGGACAACGAGCCACTTCACGGCCAGAGGTCTTGACCACGGCTCGTGGGAAGGCTCGTGGTCATACCTTAGAATTCTGGAGGCAAAATCACCAAATCTTAGCAACTTCCCAAGAACCACGGGCTGGACCACGGGTCAGGGTCTTGACCGCGGCTCGTGAGCCCTGCCGTGGTGCCTGGGAGTGGGCGGCCTAAGGAGGGTGTTTTAGGTAAATTCCTTTTTAGTTGGTTTTAAATGGGGATCATTTTATATGGACTTTATACACATATATAAACTATTATAAGTCATAAACAACCCCATTTACATCATTAACCCCCAAGACCCAAATCAAAAACCAAAAGTCATCCTACTCACAATATTTCTCTCTCTAAAACTCAAAGAAGAAGAAGAGTAGAATTGGAGGGTTTGGAGAATTCAAGGATTCTTTCCTCAATATCTTTAAGGATTCCTTATTAAGGTATGGTGGCTTTTCATCTATGGATAGCTTTCACCCATAGAGTCTCTTCAAAACTAGATTTCAATGTTTACAATTTTCCCAAATTCTAGGGTTTTACTCCAGTGTCATGGGTTCTCTTCTAAAATATTTTCAACGGTTTAATTAGGAAGTATTATGATTGAGTTGATGATTTGTTATTGATTTATGATGAAATTCCCCCAAGAACCCATGAATTCCCCATATTACTAAATTGTGATCTCATAATGTGGGTTGATTGATTATAGAAAAATGTGAATAGATTATGTCTATATTAATCGAGCTTATTGAATCATGATATTCTCCTTATTTAATGTATAAATTCTTTATGTTTGGGTTGAATGTGATTCATGGTCTTTGAAGAAAAAAATTTGAGGGTTTGTAAATGTTTATGTGAATTGGGTACGATCTTATGATTCACTTAGAAAGTGAAGGTCCTATGACTATGATGTAATTGTGGTATTTTGTATAGATCATTCCACCCATACCCTTAGACAAGACTATGAATGAAATGTCTATGACTATGATAATATTGTTGTGTTGATTGAAAGGTTATTCTCAATTATACACTTGTGAATGATGATTATATGTTGTGAAGGGTATTCTCATTAATTAATATACCTTGACTTGGTAGGCTTAGGAAATCCTCTTCATGTGTGTAATAATGAACCATGAATTGATAGGCTAATGGAATTCCTTTCGTAAATAACTAATGAAGTATCCTTAGGCTTTGTTTTGAATGGGTAGACCAATGGTGTCCCTTTCAAGAAGATTCAATGATATAATGTAAATATAAACCTTGAATCAGTAGGCCTAAGGCATTCCTTTCATAAGGGACTAATAAATAACCTTGAATCGATAGGCCAATGGTACCCCTTTCATGAAGATTCAATGAGCCATTCTAATGATGTACCTTGAATCGGTAGACCTAATGGTAGCCATTTCATGTGTAACAAAGTACCTTGAGTTGGTAGCCCAATAGTATTCCTCTCATGTGTTATAATGTTAAAAGAGAATGAACTACTCTATGGGAATTTAATGCTTAGGACCGAGTAGATATTGTGGGGGTGGAAGCTCTCCCTATGTTAGGTCGGGTTTCTAGTAACAACCTCCCTATCCCATACCTATGTTTCCACATAGGATATTAGCTAGTGGATCCACCTAAGCTAAAATGTTACCGTATCTACCTTAGGCAAGTAGACCAACATTTTTCGGTGTGGGACATCACACCGGATTCCATGCTTTGCTCACATGGACTGTCAGTTAGGGCTTATTCCCATCATGTGAGTTATGTGCTATGGTTACTCAAGAGGTTCTATGAAGTATGGGTGGTATTATGGGATGTCATTTATGCATTGCACGAATTGGGTTTGAGAGTGGTTATCGTGTGTTCCTTGAATGTCAAAATGTCTAATGAAATGAATATGCTTATAATAATGCAATTGAGAATATCGACATGAAGGCTAAATGTAATGATGAATGCTTAACTTGTATTGATGTTATGAGTTACTTTCCTTGATATGACTTATTAAATGAGTATCTTCCTTATCTATGACTATTAACTAAAGATGAGAATAAAGAATGGTAAGTATGTTATGGTGGCCTCAAAGTGGTACTTAGTATTATGGGATGTCATTCCTACATTGCACAAGTATAACTTAGGGTTACTTAAGATGATGGTTCTATTATGTTATAATGATATGCATGTTGAATATGCTTGTGTCCTATGCTTTTATATTAAGTTCATGATGCTTCTCAAACTTGACATATAGCATGGTTTTCAACTAAAATGTCCTTTTTAGCATGATTTTTGTATGGCGATCATACTTAGTGCATTTTTGTACTAACCCATATTTCTACGAAGTGAAGGTCCCGGTTCTTAAGGTGATTTTGTTGGATTCAAGCTTGGATTGACTATTCTCCTAGCTTTCGGTGAGTCATCCAGATTCGAGGACATATGAGTCTTTAGTAGTTTCTTTCATGTCATTGTTTGTTTCGGACTATGTTGAAGGGCTGTGACCCTATTATTGATTCAAAGTTGTATTAGATGTCCATGTGAGACAAAATTAGGCTTCCACTGTTTTTTAATAAAGACTTCAACTGTATGGATAAAAGTTTTTTAATTCCATGCCATTTTCTTAAGTCTTATGTTATGAATGTTGTGATGCTCTTCGGAGTCTTGTACGTCGTGTAGCATCCGGGGTGTAGGCTTGGGTCGTGACAAACATGGTATTAGAGCACACGATTTTGGGATGGTTTTAGGATAATGTCTCATAAGCCACATCTAGTAGAGTCTTGTTCCTGAGTGTGAAGCGCACCACATTTATGAATGAGAGGCTATAAGATGTTAGGAAATTTCACTTTCTTCGTTACTCTTAAGTCGTGCCGTAGAGTTTAACTCTATAAAGTCCTTTTCCTAACCCTTCCATTGTGTCTTCGGGATATGAATACACGAAGGGCTAATTCAAGAAGGATGGAAGAGGAGAATGTGAATGAGGGAGTTCCTCCCCAAGGTCCTCAAGGTCCTAAAGTTCCTCAAGATCCTATTGATTCGGCGACTATGACAAATGTAGAAATAAGGTCGGCTCTCCAAATATTGACCCAAGTTGTGACGGCCCAAGTAAATAGGGATACTAGGGCTCATGTAAATCCTAACTCCGTGGCTTCAAGATTGAGAGATTTTACAAGAATGAATCCTCCCGTGTTCCATGGCTCCAAAGTGGAAGAGGATCCACAAGGGTTTATTGATGACGTCTATAAAGTGCTTGATGTTATGATAGTGTGTCCATAAGAGAAGGCATAATTAGCCACCTACCAATTGAAGGATGTCGCTCAATTATGGTATGAGCAATGGAAGGGTGAGAGATATGTAGGAGCGGGCTCGGTAGATTCGTAATTGTTTAAGTTGGTCATTCTTGATAAATTCTTTCCCCTACAGTTGAGGGAACAAAAACTGCAATAGTTCATAAATCTTGGACAAGGGTGCTTGAGTGTGAAAGAGTACCTCCTTAAATTCACTCAATTGTCCAAGTATGCTCCAACCTTAGTGGCGGATTATAGGGCCAAGATGAACAAATTTGTTATGGGGATATTCGACTTGGTAGTCAACTAATGTCATTCGTCAATGCTCATCCCAAGTATGAATATTTCACGTATCATGGTTCATGCCGAACAAATTGAGGGAAAAAAGCTCAAGCAAGTGAATAGGGAAGTAAAGAGGGCTCGGACCGATGATGGGAATTCTTCCAAGAGTAGGTCCGATGAACAAGGTCAACCAAGGTTCAAAAAGAGGTCCTTCAACAAAGATTCTTCAAACACACCTAGGGTTAACCAAGAGAAAGGTAGTGGGCCTCCATTTCCTAAGTCTACTTGCACCAATTGTGGAAAGATGAACCATGGGAAGTGCCTAGCCGGTACGGATAGTTGCTATGGTTGTGGAAAGATGGATCATCAAGTGAAGAATTGCCCTACACTTATGGCAAAATAAAGAGAGGCCAAGCAAGCTTCTCCTAACGGTACGGTTCCTATTCCTCCTAATTATGGTCACTTTTATATAGTCCGGTCTAAAGAGGAAAAAGTAGACCTTCCGGATGAAGGCACTGATATGTTGATAATCCACTATAGATGTAAATTTTTTATTAAGGTTCCTCTGCTAATTGTTAGACTTTCATGTTAGACTTTCATGTTAGCCTTAGTAGGGATTTGTTTACTCCCAAGGGGGAGATAGTATGCTTAGAAGGCAAGATTGTTGAGAGTTCCGATATCCTCATCTCTTTCTTATATTCCTATTCTACCTTGAGACAAAGAATTCCTTGTGACTTTGTTCATGTTTTGGAGTCATGTGTGATTTATGTGTTTCCATGATCTCCTTATGTTATGCATGTTCTTGATGAAATCATGTTTAATAACAAAATATGTTTTCATGATTTATGTATTCCTCATGTTGTAGTGCATTTAGTATGAGTTGCCTATATGCTTCATGAGATGAATCGTTGAACATGCTTTACTGTGCTTTTGAGAGTAATAGCATAATTGGTTTCATGATATTATGATGAGCATGATTTGAGTTGGAGAAGGTAGTTCCTCTAATGAATTTGTGAATGTTGGAATTCTCATACATAATGGGTTGCTAGATGTAGTTCCTACTTCCTTGTGATGCATTGATTATGTTAAGATGGAGTTGATGTTTCCTCCTTTGAATTGTGCATTATTTTGATATAGCATGCATGATGGGCTGCTAGTTTTGAGTCTTTAATTCCGTAAGGTTTCTAGATCGTCATTCGAGGACGAATGTTCCCAAGGGGGATATAATGTAACATTCCGGAAAACTAGTAGACTAAACTAGAGCCTAAATTTAGGGTTCTATAATTGGGTATGAGAGCTAAGGTCGTAGATAAGACTTCCCGTGCATAGAATGAGGGATTTAGGGGTTAAACGTCAAGGTACGTGTTAGACCCCAAAATTTAGTAGACCATCTAGGGTTGAATTGAGGGTTGCAAGGGTGAGTGCCAAGGCAATAGGGGCAAAGCCTAAGCCAAAGGCCAAGGCTACCCTAACCTTCGCCAAGCACTGCCTAAGCTCACGACCACCTTCACGACAAGTGTTCTTGACCATGGTTCATGGGAGGTCTCGTGAAGCTCCCTTAGAATAGTGGAAGGCAAGGCCTTGACGCAAAGCTACTGCCTAAAGACCATAAGCCACTTCACGGCCAGTGGTCATGACCACGGCTCGTGGGAAAGCTCGTGGTCATGCCTTAGCATTGTGGAATCCAAGTCACCAAAGCTTAGCCACTGCCCATGGACCACGGGTAGGACAACGGCTCATGGACTTGACCACGTCTCGTGAGCCCTGCCGTCGTGCCTGGGGATGGGCTGCCTAAGGAGGATCTTTTTGGTAAATTCCTTTTTAGTTGGTTTTAAATGGGGATCATATTAAATGGACTTTATACACATATATAAATTATTATAAGTCATAAACCACTCCATTTATTTCATTAACCCCAAAGACCCAAATCAAAAACCAAAAGTTCATATCCCACACAATATTTCTCTCTCTAAAACTCAAAGAAGAAGAAGAGTAGAATTGGAGCTACAGTTTGGAGAATTCAAGGCTTCTTCCTCAAAATCTTTGAAGATTCCTAATTAAGGTATGGTAGATTTTTATCAATGGATAGCTTTCACCCATAGAGTCTCTTCAAACCTAGATTTCAAAGTTTACAATTTCCCTAAATTGTAGGGTTTTACTCCAATGTCATGAGTTCTCTACTAAAACGTTTTAATGGTTTAATTATGAAGGATTATGATTTAATTGATGATTTTTTATTGATTTATGATGAAATCCCCCAAGAACCTATGAATTCCCCATATTACTAAATTGTGATCTCATAATGTGGGTTGATTAATTCTAGAAGCATGCGAATAGATTATGTCTATATTGATAAAGCTTAATGAATCATGATATTCTACTTATGTAATGTAGAAATTGTAGATGTTTGGGTTGAATGTTATTCATGGTCCTTGAAGGGGAAATTATGAGTGTTTGTACATGTTTATGAGAATTGGGTATGAACTTATGATTCACTTAATAAGTGAAGATCCTATGACTATGGTGTAGTTGTGGTATTTTTGAAACATCATTCTCCCCATACCCTTACACATGACTACGCAAAAATGTCTATGACTATGACAATCTTGTTGTGTTGATTGAAAGGCTAGTCCTAATTATACACTTGTGAATGATGATTATATGTTGTGAAATATCTTCTCATTAATTGATATACCTTGGATTGATAGGGTTAGGGCATCCTCTTCATGTGTGTAATAATGAACCCTGAGTCGATAGGCTAATGGCATACATTTGTAAATGACTAATGAAGTACCCTTAGGCTTTGTCTTGAATCGGTAGACCAATGGTATCCTTTTCATGATGAGTCAATGAACTAATGTAACGATGAACGTTAAATCGGTAGGCCTAAGGCATTACTTTTATAAGGGACTAATAATGAACCTTGAATCGATAGACCAATGGTACCCATTTCATGAAGATTCAATGAGCCATTCTAATGATGTACCTTGAATCGGTATACCTACTGGTAGCCCTTTCATGTGTAACAATGTACCTTGAGTTGGTAGGCCAATGGTATTCCTCTCATGTGTTGTAATGTTAAAAGAGAATAAACTACTCTATGGGAATTTAATGCTTAGCACCGAGTAGATATTATGGGGGTGGAAGCTCTCCCTATGTTAGGTCGGGTTTCTAGTAACAACCTCCCTATCCCATAAATATGTGCCCACATAGGATAATATCTAGTGGATCCATCTAAGCTAAAATGTTACCCATTCTACCTTAGGCAAGTAGACTAGCTCTCTTCGGTGTGGGACATCACACCGGATTCCATGCTTTTCTAACATGGTCTATGCCAGTTAGGGCTTATTACCATTATGTGAGTTATGTGCTATGGTTACTCAAGAGGTTTGATGAAGTATGGGTGGTAGTATGGGATGCCATTCATGCATGGCACGAGTAGGCTTTGAGAGTGGTTATGGTGTGTTCCTCGAATATCATAATGTCTAATGAAATGAATATGCTTATAATAATGCTATTGAGAATATCGACATGAAGGTTAAATGTAATGATGAATGTTTAACTTCTACTGATGTTATGAGTTGCTTTCATTGATATGACTTATTAAGTGAGAATGTTCCTTATCTATGACTATTAACTAAAGATGAGAATGAAGAATGGTAAGTATGTTATGGTGGCCTAAAAGTTGTACTTAGTATGTGTGGTATTATGGAATGCGATTCCTACATTGCACAAGTATAACTTAGGGTTACTTCATATGATGGTTCTATTATTTTATAATGATATGCATGTTGAATAAGCTTGTGTCCTATGGTTTGATACTAAAGTTCACGATGCTTCTCAAACTTGACATATAGCATGGTTTTCAACCAAAATGTCCTTTTTAGCATGGTTTTTTCATGGCTATCATGCTAAGTGCATTTTTGTACTAACCTATATTTCTTCTACATTTTTCTACATAGTGTAGGTTTCGATTCTTAAGGTGATTTAGTTGGATTCAAGCTTGGATTGACTATTCTCCTAGCTTGCGGTGAGTCTCAAGGTTCGAGGACATATGAGTTTTTAGTAGTTTCTTTCATGTCATTTTATGTTTTGGACTATGTTGAAGGGTTGTGACCCTATTATTGATTCAAAGTTGTATTAGATGGTCATGTGAGACAAAGTTAAATTTCCGTTGTTTTTAATTAAAAACATCGATTGTATGGATAAAAGTTTAGAAATTCCGTGCCATTTTCTTATGTTATGAATGCTATGAGGCTTCTATGAGGCTCTTCGAAGTCTTGTACGCCGTGTTACATCTGGGGTGTAGGCTCGGGTCGTGACAGGGACTAAGTATTCTCAAAGAGCAAATGTTTTCACATTTAAGATGAGAGGAAACAACGATTTCCAAAACACTTTTCATGAGTAGTTTTCAGTTCCATCTCTTTTACGAGATAAGCTTTTTGTGTAATAACCGCAAATCACAGAGAAAATTTACATTTTTAAACATATCATCTTAGTATATTTTGGGAGTAATATTGAACACCAACATGGGGATGAGTTCATAATAGCTTAAGTCTCCATAAACCATGTAGCCATCGTGGGTAGAAAGGGTAAAACTTTTTAGATGATTCCTTAATGCTTTTTATCACAGACTAGTGAATCCACTTAGTTGAGGAGTTCTATATCCCGGTAAGTTATAGGACAGTTCTGGCTGCATGGGTGAGAGGTTGTATCATCACATAGCTCACAGTGATGGTTGTCGGTTAGAGAAACTCCCACATAATTATATTATATTTTACTATATCAATTGAGTTGTTATTGTATTTTTTTTTTCAATACATTGAATTGCTACCTACTGTTTAAATGTTTTATATAAACTGCATCTTTATTGTTGTTTATTTTTACAGTGAGTTAAGTATCCATGAATATAGTAAAGCTGAGGTAAGTGTTTCTTTCAGAATTCAGTTCAAGCTTATGTCATTTTAGTTTTCCCCTGTCATGCTCGTACATTCAATCTACTCACGCCATTTGGCCTGCATCATTTTATGTTGCAGATACAGGTAACCGGATCAGCATCCAGCACTTCGTTGATCCAATCGAGCACTCAGAGTCTTTTGGTGAACCTTCTTGCTTTCCAGAGGATCCCTTTTATTGCTTTTTTATTTAAGTCGTTAGGATGATCGGGGGTCTTGTCCCAACATCCCTCATAGTATTAGAGGTTTCATAGATAATTAGACATTAGTAGTTCATTTGTTTTATTGATTTAGTTGTTTAGTTATAAGACTTCAGTTGCCTTATTGGTCCGTTGAATGTTTCCTTTATAACATTCTAGTTTATTACATGAATTTATCTTTGTTGAGTAAGTGTTCCGCTGAGAGTTAAGCTAGGCCAAGGGTTCGCTTGGGGCTAACAATAGTTCTCGAGTGCCAGTCCCACCCAGGGTGTAGGCTCGGGTTGTGACATTAAAGATCCAAAACAATCAGATTTTCATGTATTAATCCATAATTCTCTTCTCCCTCAAACCCTAAGGCAAAACACTAAGGAAAAATCAAAGTAAAAGACTCCATTCAATATTCTTTCAATCTTTTTCAAAACTCTTTCAATATTTTTCAAGAATTTTCTTCAAGGTAAGTCTTTCTCCAAGAATTTCATTCTTTCCAACTCTAATTCCTTCATATAATTATGAATAACTAATTAAAATCATAATTCTTGACCATAGAGATTTCAACAAACTAATTCAAGAATCTCGAAGAAGCTTTTCTTGATTGTTTACCTTCAAGCTAGGTTTTCAAGGATTCTAATCAAGTTCTTCTTCAAGATTCTTCAAGAACTCTGTTCTTCCAGATATGTAAGGCTATCATAGTATTGGAAAAGATCCTCCTCATGCCATACATCCACTTTCAAATTAGTAAAAGAGTAATCTAGGATTCTATCCCTAAATTTGAGTATTTGTGAGATAAGTTGATTTGAGTTCTTGAGTTCCTGTTTCGTTTTGAAATTCTATTCCTAATTATTGAATTGGTATATGTTATGCATTAGAATTCTTAAGTTGATTCATTCATGTCTATATTTCAGCATGAACCATATAGGTTGAGTATTTTTGAATGGAGAAATGTCGTTGAGTTATGAGTTTCGAGTTTTGAGTCCTTGAGTTCTTGAGTCTTGAGTTCTGAGTTCTGAGTTTTGTTATTGCTATTAAGATCCCTAAGTTAGGTTGTTCATGCCCATAATTCCACATGAACCCTATAATTTGAGTTGTAAATTTTAAAAAGTTTTTTACAGTGAACACTTGAGTTCTTAAACTGAGTTTTGAGAAAGTAAAGATGAGTTTTGAGAAAAAGAATTATCAAAACATGATTAGTATGGCAATCGAGTATGCCATCAATGTATGAGTAGTATGGTATCTGGATATATCATCAATATTTGTGAAGTATGACTTCCCGAGTCATCAATGATCCTATTAGAATATGATATTGATATGTAGAAAGAGTTTTCAAGTACGAACTGAGTAAGAGTATAAGGGGACTATGTATTACCAGAGGTATCAACTTTTACATTGATAAAAGAGAAACTGAGATTTCTAAATGAGTTATGAGTTCAATAGATATTTCAAGAGCAGATACCTCTTTTGAGAAGATAGTTTGAGCTATTATCGTAAACGAGAAGAAGAGTTATGTTTTTAAACATACGAGCATGAGTATATATTATGGGAGTACTATTGAGCACTGATATGGGGACGAGTTCACACAACACAAACTCCTTACAAAGCATGTATGCCAATATGGGTAAAGGGTCATACTTTTTAGATGATTCCTTATTGCGTTTTAAGCATAGCTTGGTGGACCCACTTAGTTGAGATGTTTTATACCCGGCAAGGTATAGGAAACTTCTGGCAGCGTGGGTGAGACGTTGTATCATCACGTAGCTCATAGTGATGGTTGTCGGTTAGAGAATCTCCCAAATTAAGTTAAAAATGTATTTTTATTATATCACTTATTATGTTGAGTTTCAGAGGTCGGTAAGCGTTTTTGTAAAGTTATAAATGATTTCATTCCTTCAATCCTTTACATTCAGTTGAGTTTATGTTTTATCTAATGTAGTCCTTTGATTCAGATATTTGTTATTCAGTTATATTAAATACTCGTACATTCAATGTACTGAGTTCATTCGACCTGCATCTTTTAATGATACAAATACATGTTCTTAGGATCCTCAACAAGAGTCCATTGAGATCACTTCATGCGCTCGTCAACTTGTGACTAATAACTTTTATCTTTGGAGGACTCCAGTTTTATGAGTTGTTAGTAGTAGTTCTTTTGAGGAGTCGTGGGTCTTGTCCCAACACTCATATTTGTATAGTAGAGGCTTCATAGATAGACAATTTTGGAGAGTCTTTCAATTTCAGATGTTTTATTTAAAACTTAAGTTTCTTACACAGTATATTCAGTTCAGTTTTGAGATACAATAAATTGGTTTTAAACATTTCTTTAAATTTAATGCTTATGTATGATTTAGTTAGTCTTTCGCTAGTAGTCAGCCACGATGAGGGTTCGTTTGGGGACCAGCAATGGTTCTCGAGTGTCAGCCATGTCCAGGGTGTAGGCTCGGGTCGTGAGAAACATGGTATTAGAACATAAAGTACAAGTTTCCTAGAGTGTCTATGAAGCTATGTCAAGTAGGATCTTATTTTTAGTTGTGAGGGCTCAATTTCTATAAATGAGGGACTACAGACATTTAAGAAAAGTTTCCCTTCTTTCATAATTTAAATCGTGCAGTAGAAATGTGTCACAATGATTTTTTTCTAACTCGTGCATTCTCATAATCCATTCGAGTACCCCTCATCCTCATGGTAGTTGAAAATCAAAGTCAGATCCTTATCGATGAGTTACTCTCAGCAAAAGTCTTAAGAAAGTCCTGAGACTATAGAGGGGCTAGAGGGAAGCCTGTGAGTGAGATTAAGTGTTCAGATTCAAAACAATGCACTCTTATTCATATGATTCGTACGTTTCAGCTAAAGCGAGATGTACTCCCAGACTCTCTTCTCTAAGCCTTGTTTCAGTTAAGACCTTTATAAAGAAATATATTTTAGAGCTTGGGTAGTATTTTCACCCGAAAATATAGTATGAGTTATGATGTTATAAGCACTAGTAGTAAAATTGCCCAAAGTTAGAAGAGTGCATGCATAGGTTCAGTAATCTAAGAAAGGGAGATATTGATGAGGAAAGTTATGCTATTATAATCATGCACCCCGTAAGTTAGTAATGAGGAGTTTTCCCTTATGGGTAGACTAAGAAATGATGAGTTTGTTTAGAATGCATGATACGAGGTAGAGTAAGAGTTACAAGTTAGGATAAGTTAGAGTATACTTTAACTAAAAAGGTGGTTATGATGATGTGTCAGTGTGCTGGTAACGACCACGTGTACGTGTTGGATAGAAAAGCATGAGTATTCATGAGGTTATAGAACTAAGGTAGGCTTATGATTTTTTCAGGGAGAGCCCATAATATTGAAAGGGGTCGTTTGGTAGAAATGTTAGTAATGCAGGGATTAGTAATACTGAGATTAGTAATGTAGGAATTAGTAGTGCAGGGATTACTTCTACCAGGTGTTTGGTTCATTGTTTCCCACCTCATCTTGGGCTTGGATTAAAACTTTATAAAAAAACTTTTTTCCAATTATACCCTTGAATTATTATGCAATTTGGTAAAAGTCAATAATTGCCGGACAATTTTTTTATGGCCTTCTAACTAGCTATGAGAAGAACAATTTTGTTGTCATGTTTGCCTTTGTTTCACTTAAATTATTTGAGGATAAATAATTATCATCTTAGTAAATTGATAACTTACAAAATGTCAATTTTTAATTTTATTTAAAAAAAGATAAACTATCAACTTTCAAAATTGAAAAGGCGGGAAACAATAGTAAAATTGATTAAATCATCTACATTTACACATAAAAATTGAAAGTTGTAATTTTAATATGTATTCAATTTTATAAATTGTTCAAAATACAAATAATTAGAAAACCGCACAGACATATATATATATATATAGATCACAAACGTCATGTTGTGATATATTTGCCATTTTAATTAGTTAATCTTAAACAACTCAGATTTCAAATAATGTATTAATATGTATTGGATTTATTTAGTAACAAACAACTCTCTCTAAATAATTTGTAAGTTAATTTATTTAAATAAATTTACT
>JAJOOH010027170.1:0-20655 GCA_029582605.1 Solanum gracilifrons
ACTTATTATAAATTTAAATTTTTGGTATATGAGGTTACTTTTTACTGCACTTATTATACTTTTTTCTATGGGTTGTATGATTCTATCATCCGCTAAGTATATTTCTATGGGTGTATCTATTTCTTCTCTAAAACAAAACCCTGGCTTTCTTCTTCAACTTCTAGAGAGAGAAATATTTGAGAGGAAAACTTGTTCTTGTTTTAAGAATGTGAGAGAATGACTTGAATGGGTTGCATTTTGGGGTTAAAAGCACTTATATAGGATCTTGGGTTAAGGGTAAAATGACAGAGTATCAAATTAAAATAATTTTTAAAAGACCCTGTCGCAACCACTAGACGGTGGCCTTCACTAGCCGTCGTGGCGGTCGTGGTCCTTGACCAGTAACTTGAGAAAAAGGGCCCCTGCTGGTGAGACATTTGACGATGACTACCACGGCCCGTCATCCTATCCATAGGCCATCTAGGCCTCCATTGGAGGGATGCTGGCCATGGCAGCCACTGTCAAACCTCTACGAGCTCTAGGACGAGCCGTCTTCCTCCCCACATTCCGTCAAGGCCTCCATGGGAGGGACTCTTGTTAGGTAGGTCTGGGGGAGCTTACCACGAGCACGCCAATGGACCGTGGTCCCCTTCACGGCCCGTCAAAGGCTTTGTGTAGAGTTCCATGGTCCAGTTTTTGCTTGTGAGTTCCCACCCCTTTTCTAGGCCTTCTCAAAATCTGAGGTGTTACATTACTCCCCCTTGGGATCATTCGTCCTCGAATGAGATTCAAGACATCATAAGGAGGGTAGGAACTTAAACCTAACAACCCAACATACATGCAATCACATAAATGCACATATCTGAGGTGGAAACATCAACTTCAAGCTAAAGCATGTTCAAAGCATCATATCATGAAGTTTATATGCAATTCATACTCAAATACACACAAACATGTAGGAGTCAATCAAGTAAATTCATTTTCTCGAAATTTAACCTTTCATGAACATGTATGAATGAGGAAATCATGGGAATATCTAAGACACAAGACACCAAAGAATAAACCATGAGGAACTCAATACCTCAAGCTAGAGTAGGGGCAGAAGGAAAGAGATGAGGATAACTGGACATCATATCGGCCTCGGCCTCGGCCTCCCAAGTAGCACCCTCAACTAACTAATTCCTCCATAAAACTTTCACGGAAGCAACTTCTTTATTTCTCAACTTCTTAACTTGTCGGTCTAAAATATCAATCGAGACTTTCTCATAAGAAAGATTCTCCTTAACTTTCAAACCTTCTAAGGGAACTATAGATGCCGGAGCTCCAACACATTTCTTCAACAAGTAGACATGGAAAACTAGATGCACCGCTGCCAAGTCATTAGGAAACACTAGTTTATAAGCAACATTACCAATACGCCTCAAAATCTGATATGGGCCCACATAACGGGGACAAAGCTTCCCTTTCTTACCAAATCTCATTACACCCTTCATGGGTGAAATTTTCAAGTAGACCCAATCATGAACATCAAGCTCAACGTCTCTTCTTCTAACATCGACATAGAACGTTTGCTGACTTTGAGCCATTTTGAACCTTTCTCTAATAAGTTAAACTTTATCCATATCATCATGTACTAATTTGTGGCCTATCAAAGCAACTTCGCCCACTTCAAACCAACCTATAGGACATTTGCACTTCCTACCATACAGATCCTCAAATGGAGCCATACCAATGCTTGAATGATAGTTATTATTGTATGCAAACTTAATCAAAGGCAAGTGATCATCCCAATTACTCTTGAAGTCAATTACACATGCTCTCAATATATCTTCCAAAGTTTGGACAGTACACTCCGCTTGCCCTTTTGGAAAGACTTCCAAAACTGAGAAGTGAATTAGGTACCACGATCAGAGATAATTGATAAGGGCACTCCATGCAACCTCATCATTTCACTCAAATACAACTAGCATAGTCCTCCGCCGAATAACAAACCTTGACGGGAATGAAATGAGTAGATTTCATCATTCGGTCAATGATAACCCAAATTGAATCATATTTCCACCGGGTGAGAGGCAAACCAACAATGAAGTCCATATTCAAATCTTCCCACTTCCAAGTAGGAATGCTAATGTCTTATGATAAACTTCCTGGTTTCTTATGCTCAACTTTCACATGTTGACAATTTGGACACTTAGACGCAAAATTCGTAATATTTTTCTTCATCCCATTCAACCAATAGATCTCTCACAAATCACAGTACATCTTGGTGGCTCCCGGGTGAATGAAGTATTGTGAACTATGGGCTTCTGATAAGATTTGTTCTCTCATGTCATTTACATTGGGAACACACAAACAACCTTGATATCGAAGCACACCATCTTCCTCTCGGAAGAAAGCCTCTACGGACTTTTTAAGCACCACTTCCTCTAATTCATCCAAAGTCAGATCAAGACCTTGCTTGGCTTTCACATCCATCACAAAAGACGATTCTGATCCATTGTGAACCATAACCCAACCTTTGGTAGAGTCCACTAACTGAACACCCAATCGGGCCAATCTATGAACATCTCAAACCAACTTTTTTTTATCATCCTCTATATGAGCAACACTTCACATCGATAATCGACTAAGAGCATCTGCCACCACATTCTTTTTACCGGGGTGATAGAGAACACTCATGTCATAATCCTTCAGAAATTCGAACCACCTCTTTTGGTGAAGATTTGGTTCTTTCTAGTTAAACACATATTGCAAACTCTTGCGGTTAGTAAAGACGTCTACATGAACACCATACAAATAATGCCTCCACATATTTAAGGCAAAATCAACCACCGCTAGTTCAAGGTCATGGGTAAGATAATTTTTCTCATGAATTTTAAGCTGCCTTGAAGCATAGGCAATGACTTTCCCATTTTGCATAAGTACACATCCTAGCCAAATTATTGAGGCATCACAATAAACAACAAGAACATTAGTCCCTTCTAATGAAGTCAACACCGGAGCGGAAGTAAGTCTATCTTTCAATTCTAGTCCCTTCTAATAAAGTTAACATCTGAGCGGAAGTAAGTCTATCTTTCAATTCTTGAGAACTCCTTTCACATGCTTTGGACCATATAAGCTTAACCTGTTGAGTCAATGTCGTTAATGGAGAAACATGTGAAAGGAGTTTTCAATCAAAGAAAACCCTTCAACAAACCTTCTATAGTAACCGTCTAAACCCAAGAAACTTCTAATATCTGAAGGGGTAAGAGGTCTAGGCTAACTCTTGACCGCATTCGTCTTCTTAGGATCTACCTCAATACCCATACTTGAAACAATATAACCAAGAAAAGCCACGGAACTTAACCAAAACTCGCATCAGCTAAACTTTGCAAAGAGTTGTTGGTCCTTGAGAATTTGCAACACAATCCTCAAATGATCGATATGTTCATCCTTACTCCTTGAATAGATTAGTATATCATCTATGAACACAATCATAGACATATCAAGGTATTGTATAAACAACATATTCATCAAATCCATAAATGTCGCCGGAGCATTACTTAAACCAAACAACATTACCAAAAACTCATAATGACCATACCAAGTTTGAAAAGCCATCTTCGGAATGTCATCTTCCTTCATCCTCAGATGATGATAACCTGACTGTAGGTCAATCTTAGAGAAGTAACTTGCTCCTTGAAGTTGGTCAAACAAATCATCTATCCTTGGGAGAGGATATTTTTTCTTAACGGTAACCTTGTTTAATTAGTGGTAGTCAATACACATACGGAATGGACCATATTTCTTTCGAACAAACAAACCTGGAGTACCCATGGAGAGATACTCGGTCGGATGAAGCCCTAATCCAAAAAATCTTTTAATTTCTCTTTTAACTCCTTAAGTTCTGTAAGAGTCATACGATAAGGAGGAATACAGATAAGTTGTGTATGTGGGAGAAGGTCAATACCAAAGTCTATCTCCCTTTTGGGAAGAATACCGAGGAAATCATTTGGAAATATTTTTGGAAATTCATTCACAACAGGGACCGACTCAAGAGTAGGGGTTACGTAATGTACATCCCTCACCCTAACTAGATGGTATATGCAACCCTTAGAAATCATCTTTCTAGCTTTAAGACAAGAAACAAACCGACCTTTCGGTATAGAATTTCCCATTTTCCACTCTAGGATAGGCACATTTGGAAACTAAAACTTGACTACATGGGTTTTATAATCAATAGAAGCATAGAATGAATGCAACTAATCCATACCAAGGATACCATCAAAATTTATCATATCAAGCTCTACCAAATTAAGATGAGTAAATCTATCGGACAAGGAGGCGAGACTCTTCTTATAGACCCTCTTAGCCACAACAGAATCACCAACATTAGTAGAGATAGAAAAAGGATCTAACAACACATCCGGAAGATTATCAATTCTCATGACCACATATGGCATCACAAAAGACAAAGTAGCACCGGCGTCAAGTAAATCATAAATATCAATTTGGAAGACTTTCAACTTACCGGTAACCACATCGGGCGAACCCTCTTGCTCATGACAAGTCTGAAGTGCATAGAATCTATTTTGCTTCTGACTCCCACTAGGACCAGATTAGGTTGAGCCCGTCGATGATTATCTCCCTCATTCTTAGAAACTGAGGGAAAATTTCTTATCTTGTGGTCCATCTTACCACAACCAAAGCAAGCATAGGAACCCGTGATACATCTACCCTCATGCTTTTTTCCACACTTGGCACAAGTAGGAAATTAAGATACACTACCATTTCCTCCTTGAGGCTTAGGGTTAGACACCCTATGATTATTGAATTTATAAGGAGTATTGGAGGAACCTTGACTGGAAAACTTTTGTCGGAAGTTAGAACGACCATGTCCATCAGTCCTTGAGTGTTAGAAGTTACCCTCACCAGTTTCAGCCCTATTTGCCTCCCTAGACTTTTCCTTAAGCTTCTCCTTTCAATTTTTTGAGCATGAACCACGAGACGAGAAATATCCATATCATTAACAAGCATAGCGGTACAACATTCCTTAACCACCATTTCAAATACACCCGAAACAAACTTACTTATTTTCACCCTAGGATCGACAACCATAGTAGGAGTATATCGAGACAATTGTGTGAATTTCAAAGCATATTCCTTCACACTCATACTTCCTTGATGAAGATTGATAAATTCAAGCACCTTTGCCGCCCTCTGCTCTACGGGAAAGAACCTATCAAGGAAAACCACCTTAAAGTTCTCCCAATCAAGAGGACCCGCGTCTTCCGCTCTCCCTTCTTTCTATTGGTTGAACCATATTTGAGAAACACCCTTAAGTTGATAAGCGGCCAATTCTTCCTTTTCCACCAGCATCACTCACATGATCATCAACACCTTGTAAACCTCATCAATGATATCTTGAGGGCCATCCTCGACCTTGAACCATAAAACTCCAGAGGATTCATTCTAGTGAAATCCCTCACTCTAGATGCCATCACACCAACATTCGGGTTCACGGGGGACACAACTTCCCTATTGACTTGAGACATCATGGATTGAACCAACACCTAAAAAATAGCCCTTATACCTGCATTAGTTACTTTCTTAACCAAAGGATCGACCGGAGTTGGAGGAGCTTCTCATTCTGCATTCTCTCCTGCATCCCTTTTAGCATATGCTCTTCAAGTAGCCATATCTTGTAGAGCATTGGATAAGGATTAGAAGAGAGACATTATAGAGTTGAACTCTATCGCATGACTTTAGAGTAATGAAAGAAGTGGAGTTTACTAAACATTTTGTAGTCTCTCATTCATAAATGCGGTGTGCTTCACGCTCATGAACAAGACGTTACTCTATGTGGCTTATGAGACTTCCTAGGACCTTTCTAAATAGTGCGCTGATTACCAATTTTTTCACGACCCAAGGTACCCCCTAGGTGTAACATGGAGTATAGGACCCCGAGAGGCCCTACACAAGCCACTTAGCATACATAGACAAGACAAAAGAACTTCAAAATATATAAAGAGACAACATTTCAAAGTCTAATAGTTTTATGAAAGTAAAGCGAAAGTCTACTATGTCTCATTTGCCATCTAATATATCAAGAGTGACCGGGACGTAACTGATGAGTCTGAGATTTGGACTCATTTAAGGCTTCATTTATATAGATTCAATGTCCTCAAATGCATGATTTTTTCCATAAACTGATGTTAAATCCTTGACTGTTAGGTACATAGATTGAGTAACAAAGCAAGAACACTAATAGGCAAAAAGGAACAACACAAGCTGAAAAAGAGGTGAAAAGAAATCTTGATGGTCGCCAAAATAACTCGGCGAATCACCGAGTGTTTCCTAGACTGCCTAAACTTATTGAACACTGAGCCTGAAACAAGAAAAAATTCACAATCCAAGGGTACCCTCCTCCCTAGACGTAACATGGCACATAGGACCCCAAAAGGAACCATGTAAACCACTTAGCATATCATAACATCATAAGTAAATAACAATAGAGAGTAAAAATACATTACGAGTCTGAAGAAATTTTTCATAAAAGCATGCGGAAGTCTAGACTTGTCTCATAAAACCATTTATTACAATCGAAGTTTCAAATAAGGTCACAGCCCTTAACAACATAGTTCTCAAATGAAAGTACAAGAAAGGAAACTAGATTATCATCATCCGTCCTCGAACCAGGAGGACTCACCAATAAGCAAGGGAATAGTCAATCCAAGCTTTTGCATAGGAAAGGGATCACCTCAAGGAACGGAACCTACACTTATAGAAAATGTAGAAGAAATACGGGTTAGCACAAAGATGCACTAAGTATGATAGCCATGCAAGAAATTATTGAAAATATGCTAAAAAGAACATTTTGGTTGAAAACCATGCATTTTATCAAGTTTGAACTCATCATGAATATATTGGAATTCATAAGTCATAAACCATATTGTCATGCATAAATCTTCATATCTTATTAGCAATATATCACAAGTACCCTCAAAGTCTACTTGTGCAATGCATAAGTAAGATCCCATACTCCTACCAATACTAAGTAAAGCTTCTTGAGTAGCTATGGTCTATAAATCATCTTCTTGTCCATATTAACATATTTAGGGATTAAGCCTTAACCGACATAGACCATGTGAGCTAACATGGAATCTGGTGTCTACCCCACACCGAAAAGGGGTTGTCCTACTTGCCTAATGTAGAACCATACTCTTAGCTTAGGTGGATGCACTAGCTAAAGACCTATGAGGGAACATAGTTTATGGGATAAGGAGATTGCTACTAGAAAATCGCCCTCTACTAACGGTGGAGCTTCCATCTCAAGAGACTTCTTCTAGAAATCCGCCCTCTACTAACGAAGGAGAATCCATTTCATTCACAATATCAACTTGGTGCTAAGCATAATTACCATTGAGTTTATATTAAGTCTAGACTTAAATTAATAATTATGGAAGAATGCCTTGACACTCAAACCAACATAACTCATGCTAAAGCTCATATATTCATTAGGTGAGTCTAGTCTTCCAACCTTAGAATCACTATGTGTGACAAACCTTTCAGACTATATCATATTCATACAATGTTGTGTGCATAAGTATAATCATAAAATCAACACAACAACTAGATCATAAATGTGTTCACTTTACCCTCAAAGTGTTCATAATGCATATACATACACCTCATAAACATACATACTTTTCATGCCTTGCCCTTGAAGGACCATAAATCACATTCAATCAACATATCTAGAATCACTACATTAGACATGAATGATAACATGATTCAATTACTATCATTACTATAAGCATGATTTCATAATACTCTTTTTTCCATAATTCACCCACACTTTTAGATCTAATTTGGGAAAATAGGGGAATTCATAGGTTCTTGGGGGAATTCGTTATAAATCAACAATAAATCATCAATTCAATCATAAATCAACCATTAAAAACGTTTTTAGAAAGAACCAACGAGAATGAAGATAAACCCTAACTTTGGGAAATTCACTAGTTTTTAAATTGAATTTGGAGGGACTCCTTAGATGGAAATTATCCAAGGAAGAAAGACTACCATACCTTAGTAATGATTCTTCAAATAAATTGAGTGAAATATCCTTGATTCTTCAAGCCCTAGCTCCAATTTTACTCTTTTTCTTCCTTGAGTTCTAGAGAGAGAAATTTTGTATAGGAGATAAACTTTGGGATTTTATTTGGGTGTTTTGAAAATATGAAGTAATTGGGTGTATTTTGACTTAAAATACCTTATATAGTTGTACAAAAACAATACAAAACGACCTCACTTTAATAGGACTTTAAAAGGAAATTCCCAAAACACCCCCTCATTTAAGTCACCTGCCCAGGGTCCCACGAGCCGTGGTCCCATATGTGGTCTTGAGGCTGTAGCTTGGCATCCTGTGCCTTTAGCCCTCAAACCCAAAGCAATCCCACGAGGGGCTCCACGAGCCGTGGAGCTAGCCACGAGTTGTGGTCCCTCTCGTGGACCTTGAGGCAGTGGCTAGTCCACTTGCTCTCCATCCTTACATCCCTAACTCTTCTCCACGAGCCTTCTCATGAGTCGTGGTCTTCACCATGAGTCGTGAAGTGGCTCGTGAAGAAGAGCCTATTTTGGGCAGATTTTAGGAGCTCACTTCCTAGACTACCACGGACCACACCACAATCCATGGTCCCACCACGAGTCATCGAGGTGGTCATGTTCACAAGGGTAGCGTCTAGGGGAGAGTGGATTGTTTTGGTCCTCTCCCTTGGTCTTTGCCCACCTCCTTGGTTGTTACCCTCTCATTTTAGTTCTAGTTTAGTCTACGAATTTCCAGAATGTTACAAAAAACTTAGGCGAACAACGTTTCCTATCGGCGAAGGGAAATTATGTCGCCGAACGAACTGGGTGAGACCAAAATAAAATTGAATTAGCGAGCTAAATGATTGAAGGGCGCATCGCGGAAACGAACAGTGATCCCGATCTGGATCGCCTAAAATTACAGTGTCTGAAGGATGATAATGTGATGAAATAAGGCGATAGACAAGGATAATCGATGAGTCACCGACTGGTCGGCGAAGCCCAACTTTCCTCACCGATTGACCCCAAAAAGCAATTCCTTGGATGGATATAAATTTATTTTTGGAAGAGATAGATGGCATTCAGTCATTTTAGAAAACAAGAGAGAGAGAGAGCAAAAACATTACTGTTGTCGATTTTTAGCTATTTGGGCAAGAGATTTCAATTGGGTATTGGAAGAAAAGAAATTTTGTTTATCTTAGAAATTTGATTTTCAATACCCAGTTATGGAGCATGTAATAGGTATTGAATTTCTCCCTTTTATGACGATTAGCTAAAACCCCAATCTTGGGTGTTCGACAATGTGACTAATTGTGAAGTTTGGCTTAGTGGGTGATAATTATTATTGATTATAGTGCTACTTCATATTGGGTCTTATTTATAGTTGTGGTTCAACTGCTCTATTGAATGTTTATTTCGATATATTTTTTGTGCTTTAAGGCTTGCTTGAGAAAGAGGTATAAAGTCAAAGTGATAAGTTGGCACTCATGCTGAGTGGGTCATGATGGATTTAGCTTGCGAGAGTGAATTCTACAATTCATGCTATGTATTCAGCTCAAGAGAGTGGAGGTAGTGAGATTGTGGACTGGTCCTTATATTTGAAGCATTGAGGTTCAAGAGAACTCAATTGACACGGGGTAATTGTTCGGGAGAAAATTGTCTCACCTAAAGTCCATTTTACCCATTAATGGTTGGTACTCTTTGTTAGCAATTTACACCCATTGGCCGAATTTAGTGATTGGTTTGTCAACCCCCAAGTTCCTTCTACCTATTTTGTTATTTTCAGTTATTTGTCGAGGTTGTTTGCTGAATTAAGAAACCCTTCATCTTGACATTGTTGTCAACCTTCAAATTTCATTGATAGTCTCCGAAAATCTTTAATCCTTTTAGCTACAAAATTGTTGGTGTGACTTCATAGTTGAATTTGAAATACGTACCGCTCCCTATGGGATTCGACCCCAACTCAGTTAGTTGGGTTTTATACTGATTTACGATCGTTGACCCCTAGAATTGGATGAGGTGTGCTTGAAATGTTAAATCATTAACCCTGGTGTCACGTACAAAGTCTAAAAGTAAGAATGACTAAAAGCTATAAAAGTTTGATCCTCAAAGTATAAGGACCCACCACGACTTGGAATCTCTCCAACAACCTCTAGCCATGAATCTGTGAACCCTGAATGTCAGACCCTGCATTAGGGGAAATGTAGGCAACAATATGTGTTAGTACAAACATGTACCAAGTATGATATTCATGCATAAAAACATATAAAAACGTGCTAAAAAGGGACATTTTATAATATGCAAGGACCGAGTGAATAATACATGACATGAGGTTCAAAACATAGTTCATGAATAAGGTCGACGCAAGTAAAGTCATCCTTATGTTCCATATTAGATACTTATTTAAATAACAATAAACCATTATAACTTGTGGGAAGTAGCCTTAACTGACATGTAAGACCATGTGAGCTAACAACATGGAATTGGTGTCTCCCACACCAAAAAGGGTTGCCCTATTTGCCAAGGTAAGACCATGAACTTCTAGCTTATGTGTATCCACTAGGTATTGTCTATCTAGACATCCTATGTTGGTACATAGTTTATGGGACATGGGTAATCGCCACTTGTCCATTCGATACTAAGCATAAATTTCACAAAATGTTAATTAGACTCATCTTAACTTAACTTTCATAAGACATGGGTAGTCACCTCTTGTCTTCTCATCTTAGGGCATGGATAATCACCGCTTGCCTAGTCTTTGTAGGGCATGGGTAATCGCCACTTGACTCAATATTATATTAGCTCCATATCATTGGTTCATTTTAGGTGAGTAAGCCTTTCAACCTTAAGAACCCTTATTATGTGAGAAAACCTTTCATAATCATGCTTTCATGTGTATATGAGAAATCCTTTCAACAACACAACAACAACAATCATTGATATTTCACTCTCAAAGCATCTTAAAACATTTACATCAATTTCATGAGAACATGCATGATTTCATAAAATCATCTTTCATAGATCCACAACCCACATTATATCATCATAACTTAGAAAACATGGGGCATGCATGGGTTCATGGGGATTCATCATAAAATCAAGGAACTATATCAATTCGTGCTTGAAATATCATGAAACAATCAATTAGATCAATAATTAAGAGACCCCATAACATGGAAGAAAAACCCTAACTCAATTATGAAATTCTAACTTTACAAATTGGAGAATTTGGGGACTCCATGGAGGAAAGGGATCCATGAATGAAAATCATCATACCTCAATGCTAATTTCTTGAATTCAATGGAGGTTTAGGAGGGTTGATCTTGAAACCCTAGCTTTCTTCTTCAACTTCTAGAGAGAGAAATATTTGAGAGGAAGACTTGTTCTTCTTTTAATAATTTGAGAGAATGACTTGAATGGGTCCTATTTTGGGGTTAAAAACACTTAAATAGGATCTTGAGTTAAGGTTAAAATGACATATAATCAAACTAAGATAATTTGGAAAAGACCTAAAAGACCCTAACTTAAAACTGAAGCAACCACTGGATGGAGGCCTTCACGAGCGTCGTGGCAGTCGTGGTCCTTGACTAGTAGCTTGGAAAAAAGGGCCCCTGCTGGTGAGAAACTTGACGATGACCACCATGGCATGTCATCCTCTCCACGGGCCGTCAAGGCCTCCGTGGGAGGCATGCTAGCCATGGCAGCCACTGCCAAGCCTCTACGAGCTCCAGGATGAGTCTTCTTCCTCCCTACGGGCCATCAAGGCCTCCATGGGAGAGACTCCTGCGAGGCAGGTCTAGGGGGAGCTTACCACGAGCCCTCCAACAGACCGTGGTCCCCTTCAAGACCTGTCAAGGGCTCTGTGGAGGGTTCCATGGTCCAGTTTTGGCTTGTGAGTTCTTTACTGGCCCTTTTCTTGGCCTTCTCAAAATCTAAGGTATTACATTAATAAGAGTCAGACTTATGGTTTCGAGAGGTGTGTGATTGATTCCATACAAGTATAGTGATTATGCAACAACAAGGCCATTGTATGATGTCAAGTGTGTTGAGTTACCTTGTTGCATTACAGAAAATGTATGGAATTAACTTGTTGCTTTTTGAAAAGCATGTGATATTTATTTAGATGAGTTAAACTGATGAATAGTATTGTTCAGTGTTTCATGATTTTACGTGCTAGCTAAGGTCTAGTGAGTTTACCAGAATAGTATCTGCTTAAATCTTGAAATTCAAATCCCCTTAGAAATGCCAAGTGTTGGTTCTCCCACTAGGGAGTTGGTTTGAGTGCAAGTCACGACCGTTTGGATTGTGAAAAAAAGTGAAAATTTCTTGATAAGAAGTACTAGTGAAAATAGTTTATGAAGAGAGGGATGAAAATTGTTGATGAAGGAAAGAAAATAAAGTGATGAAATTAATGGGTAATGAAGTCTAAAGAAAAAAAATTCAAGTGCTTAGGAAAGTGTAAGTCACTATTATATAATTCTTCTACCCATCCCTTAGCAAACATTAAAACCTGATAAAGTCTTGGTTGATTCTATCAGAAGAAATGATTATTTTGAGGAGATATACATAGTTGGAAAGGTTATAGTTCTTTGTGAATACATGTGAATTTGTTTGTGAGTGTAAAAGTTTTTCTTTGATGATAAGTCTGAATTTATATTTGATTCGTAAATTGAGTTTATGAATTACTTCTTCTTGTAAAGGCACTTGTTTAATAGTAGATAGGTGAGGTTATTAGAATTATTTGAAAGAGTAGGTAAGACTGCTTAAGTTGATGATCTTATGTTTATGAGTTAGGAGGTCAAATGTTCGATGTTTGTTGTATATATTTCATGATGATTAGGAAGTTTACTTTGTTATAAATTGTGCATGGCCTAAATTATTTGTATTAGCCAAAGTGGTGGTAGTCATATCTTAGTATGAGCTATAATGAATTGTTCGAGGATGAATAAAGATTTAATCATATTTTAGTCATATTTTATCTTATTTTGAGGATAATTATTGTTTAATAACCTAAAATAGTAGTCATTTGATTAAATTTTATTTGCAAATTATAAGTTCATTAAACATACTCTTTGTGAAATTTGAATCCACCCTAATTGCATAACTATATTTTGATAAAGATCACTTTATTCCAATTTGAGGGTGTAATTTGAGCGACATCAATACACAACGACTTAAATATTGCATTACCCTGAAAAAAGAGTCCATCTAACATGTTTTCATACATAATAAAGGAGTCCGAAGCTAAAAGGTCAAAAAGAATTGATCAAAATTTCCAAAAGGGCAACACAAATCGAGGATCAAATCAAAAGGTAACATTTTGATAAAAGGATGGATGTCGTTAAATTGTAGGTTGGAAGGTGTATGCTAAGATGATCCTGGTAAGGCGCACGCTGACATGAGCCTTGTAAGGCGCACACTAACATGGGCCATGTAAGGTCCTCTTGGGGTCCACAAGCTCCTCTCTAAACATAAACTCCGTCTCCTTGGCAGTACTTACAATGGACTTGAAGAAAATCTCTCATGCTTAGTAACAATCAAATTGCCTTCTCACAAGTCCTCAAACCTCAGTCGACTCTCCTCTCTCACGCTCCAAGGGATGAAGCGATCCTGAAAAGCATGGGAGAACATATCACACTTAGCCAGAGGAGATCAAATTGGTCTAGACCTCATCAAAGTCCTCCACCACTCTCTGGCGGGTCCACGAAACGGAAGTGCAACAAAATGAATACCACATGCATCCATCATACCTACTGCCTCAAGCATCTCATGGAAAAAATTCAAGAATTCATGAGCATCCTTGTTATTACCACCCTAAAACTGGTTGGTTTCATCATAACACTATTGATCAGTTGTCATCAGAATAACCTGGAGCAATTTGTGCACCAACAGCCGGAGTAGAAACCACAAGAAGATGACCCAACTGATCATGAATACCCAAAGTCTGTTGCTGACCTGGGGTTTGTGCCCCTACCCTTGTCTGAGAACCATGTAGTGTAGATGCCGTACCACACTGAGATAAGTCCTCTACACCTGAGGAGTTGTAGATTTCCACTCATTTGAAGCCTTTTTAGTTCAACAATTAGTGTCCTTCATGCATATTTATGTCCTTATCTAATGATATTTTGATGATTTGTAGCTATGAGGCAAATAGACAAGGCAAGGATGAAATCAAACAAAAAGAGGTCAAAATGCTGAGATAGAGTGAAAACACCAACCTGAATATCACCACCTATGATGAGAGAATCGCCAAATATTCCTTAACTCTGACAAAATTGACACTGATCAAAGATAAAATATCAGGGCGAGTTGGTGAAAAAATAAGATATCAGTGATCCGCCGACTGTGAAAGGGTGAGCCCAATTCCAACACCGAAAGTGACAAACTGTTGAGTTAAAATGGGGGCTAAACTAGAAAAACAAGGTGGTAATCAGTGATTCACTGAACGTGAAAGACTAACTCAATTGAGTTCACCGACGGATGTTCAAACACCTGAAGCCTGAAGACTAGAAAAAGAGAGCTGAAAAATGAAATGGAAATTTATCGATCGTGTTAGGCGAGCTCGACTAACGTCGCCAATCAGGTCACACTTGGAATTTCGGACTGATTTTTTGAGGAAATTATAAATAGCCAAAAGGAGAGAGAAAATGTATCTTTTAACTATTTTAACTTTTTCATATTGAGAAGTAGACTTTTTAGTTTTTCTCTTAGTTTTTGGGGTTTTGAACAATCTTTTAATTCTAATTTGAGGGTTCAATTTGAAGTGGGTGTTGAAGATTATTGATGATTATCAACTCCTTAATGGCTGAAAATATCATTGCTATAATTTATTTTCCTTTTATGATGCTTGGCTAAAACCCCATTTCTAGGGGTGTGATAGGGAGGTGGGTGTTGATTTAATTTAGTGGGTCTAGTGTGTTACTCTATTTTCCTGTTTTTCATATATGAATTTGAGCTATCTAGCATGGGGTAAATTTATGGGTTAAGGTTGAAAACTCAATTCGAGCTTAGATCTTCGATTGGTGCCTGAAAGACATTAATTGAAGTGGGTAAAGAGTTTAATACTTGTAAATTGGGTTTGATTTATGTAGTTTGCTCAAAAGAGAAATTGTTGTTCAATTCTAATTGTCAAATCTTCTCGAAAGAGAGATTTTAGTAAGGTATTGGGTCTATTTGTAGTTTATTGAGATGAGACCATTAGGAGATTCTATGATATGATGCATTGAGATCGAAAGAAGATTTGAGACATTGATGATTACCATTCTATCCATGTTTTTCTAGCATTATAAAAAAGCACTTGTACCCCTATTTGATGTTGATACCAACTCCTACACCCCTAGATTGCCTTTACTTGTTTGAATCCCCGTATTTTGCTGAATTGTGGTAATAGATTCCTAAACCCTTTTAGTAACTTCGGTGGAATCATCCACTCATTTTTCCTTATCTCTATAATGAATTGGTTTGAAATCTTAATTTCCTAATTGAATTCTTCGCATTATATCTCTTCTTGTGTGATTCGACCCTGACTCTTTTGTTGGGTAATTTTATTGCTAACGACCACTTACACTTTTAATTGTTTTTAGAGTAATTTGAGTGTTATCAACACCAAGCATCCTCAACAAAGAATCCTAAAACAAAAGAGCTCAAAACCCGGGAGGAACTTGGTCCTCAGCAACCTCAACATATGGCATAGCAGAAACCTCTCTAGCGCTGCCTCTAGTTGGTGTTGCTCCACGGGCACGACCTCTGAGCGGTGTTACTCCATGAGCACAACATCTAGCTCAGGTCTTACCTCTACCCCTATATTAGGTCTTAGCAACTACCACGGGGACTACCTCTCGTCTACCAATAGAAACAGAAGCTCTGATCCTCAGCATCTGTCAATATAACATGCAACAACTCAATACTAGAGAAGGTAATCATGCGCGATGAGAAAGAATGAATAAAAGGAAGCTTAATAACAGTCTTCATAGCCTCTCGAACGTAAGTACATTTGGTTATGCATTTATATATCTTCATAGTGTGGAAACAACATGAAATTTAAAGTTACGATTTCTCTACAAGGTTTGAAAGTTAGTTTGAATAAAATTTTGAATAGCTTCCATTTTTAGATTGATCGACTGACTATTTTTCAAATGATCGGAGAAAGACAATTCAACTACGAGGTCAACTACATTATTGAGAAGATTCAAAAAATGGTGAATATGCTAATGTTAAATATATTCACTGCCTAAGGAAGGCTAAAATGATTGTTGATTACTTGACAAAATTAAACAAACAATACTCACAGTAGGCAAGTAATTGACTCTTTTCAGCATTTTTCTATTAGAGCAATGGTCCCTTATCATTTGGAAAAAAGGTAGTTGTCGTTCATTAGACTCAAACATCATAAAAAATATATTTATGTTTGATAATTTAGTTTTTCTTAGTTGTGCTGGAGATAGCTTGTTGATATTAATCTCTTAATTCTTCTTTTATGAAGGATAGATTATTTCATCCTTATGTTGTATTATGAGATAAGGCCGAACCCCCGTCTTATACTTATTCTCACTATGTATAACATCCATACTAACTAGAGATTATTTGATATAGAGGAAAATCTTATTAAGTTTAAAGAAAGCTCTATAAAATAATAAATTTCCTCGTTCAAATATTATCACAAAAATTTTAAAAAGGGAGAGAATTTTTTTAGAAATATTATAAGCATATGGATCTTCTTATTAATATATCAACAAAATGAAAAAATTATAACAAACGAACATGCTCAAGTGAGCATGAAAACTTATTTGATGTTTAATCTGATAACACAAGACCCAAACTAATAAACATCTCCATTCTAAGAGAAAGATTTCCTAAATCATTCTCGAGCTTCAACAAATAGAAAATATGTTCAATCGAGTGTTCCATCGTCTCCTCTTGCAGGTCATCAACCAACTTAGCCATGATAATGAGAAGAACTTGTATTGATTTCACAGAAGTGACACTTATTGATGTCTTGCGTTCTTCGTGTAGATGTTTTTCAGTGGATATGAGTTCCTCATAAACTGGAAAGAGGTGCAAAATCACATACCGTGACATTGCAGATTTATGTAATACTTGTTGAAGATGAAACAAGTGATGATTGGAACATGTCAAAGGAAAAGTTTCAAGGAAGCTGTCTGGCGTGTTCACTGTTGGAGAGTTAGAGGCACACTAGGACTAGACCACTAAATCCTAACTTATGTACGACTAAGTTGATGTATCATGAATGTGGCTAAAGTCGACTAGGATAAGGTATTTTAGTCATAGTAGTAATACTACTCATGTAAATAATATATTTGTATTGTAGTAGAACTCCTAGTGTATCTATATATGACTCTTCTCCTACATAGGGAGCATGTACTCAACAGTTTTAATCATCAATACACTCCTTAATTTTTCTAATCCTAGACATGAGATTTCTACATGGTATTAGAGCATTAAAGTTTTTCCGATCTTCAATGTATTAGATCCAAAAATTAGAATAACCACAATATTGAATTGCAATGGCCTCTTCTACAAACACTCTATCAACCTCCTCACTTCACCATCTTATTGTGACATGTTCCATTACACTCAAGCTAACAAAATATCTTATATGGAGGACACAAATGTCTCAGTTGATTTAAGTGATGAGATTAACCTACCTCATCATAGAGAATGAACCAACTAAAGGTACCCGTTCCACTGGATAGACTACTATGAATGTTGTAGTAGTTGAGAACGATGCAGAACACAGTAGCAATAGTGATGACTAGGAGGAGAAGGATGTGTTGCTAAGGATTTGGATCTCTGGAACCTTGACAAAATAAAGCATGTACTTGATTGTAGGTTGCTCAACTGCCAAAGAGATGTGAGAATTCTTGGAAGAAGTGTATCTTCAAGCAACGAAAGATAAGGAGTTCCAGCTCAAACAAAAACTACAAAGTGTTAGGCTAGGAAAAAAAATATTAACTAATATATTAAGGTATTCAAAGCCATATGTGATGGTCTTGCATCCATTCACAAATCTGTGAATGATGATAGCAAAGTAATTAATTTTGCTAGAGGTCTAGGTCTCAAGTACAAGACTGTTGGGACTGTCATGCCAGGTAAGGCACCATATCCCGCTCTAAATCAATTTATTAATTCTCTCAGGGGTTTTGATATGAGAGAGGATGAAGAAGAAGTGTCACAACAAAACCATAGCATGACATTCTCTTCCCAAAGGGGTAGGTGAAGAGGAAACAACTTTCAAAGAATAGGAAACAATAACTTCAGATCCAGAGGAAGAAGCTTCAAGCCTGCTAGACAAGGAACAAGTTCTTATAACAGTAAATATGGACCAGGTTCTCAGAAAAGTCCTTAAAGTAGAAGTCAGGAGAGGAAAATTATTGATGAGTGTAAAATTTATGGTAGGAATAACAATACTATTAAGAAGTGTTTCTACAAGTGGGACTACTCTTACCAAGCTGCAGATGAACTACCACAAGCATTGACTACTACTAATCTACAAAACACTAATGATGATACCTTGTATGTGGACTCAGGAGCAAGTAGTCATATGACACATAACTTAGGTATTCTAACTGATCTTAAACGGTATAATGGACCAGACACAATAATTATTGGGAATTGACCAAAGTTAGACATAACACATGTTGGGAACTTATTAGGATCAGGACTACAGTTAAAAGAAGTTGTTGTAGTTCCTAAAATTAATAAAATCTACTCTCAATTAGTAAACTTGCAAAGGATAATTATTGCACTCTTGAATTTGATGAAACTAACTTTGTTGTAAAGGACAAGAAGACAAGGACACTGCTGGCCAAGGGATCTAAAAGGAATGGACTCTATACTTTGGAATATAACAATCTCTATGCTTTAACTGCTGCACTGAATTGGAACACATCAAACAACATATGACATACTAGATTAGGACACCCTAGTTTGAAGTCTTTAAAAATTTTGAGTAGTAATAGTCGCATCAATGTTGGTAGTTGAAATAAACTGCATATTGTTTGTTCTAGTTGCCAGTTGGGAAAAAGTTGTAAACTTCCATTTGGTTTGAGAAATAAAATTGAGAAGAAACCTTCATTGAAAATGTATTGTGACTTATGGGATTTGCTCCTGTTTAATCTTCTCAACATATGAAATATTATGTCATTTTTGTAGAAGATCACACAAGATATACATGGATTTATCCACTAAAAAAGAAATCTGAAATTTTTGAGGTTTTTGTAAATATCCAAAAAAAATGGTGGAAAAACAATTCTCTAAAGAAATATGATATTTTAGTATGATGGAGGATGTGAGTTTATCAAAACAGACTTCATCAAGCATTTGGAATATTGTGGCATTGTGAGACATATTTCATGTCCTAACACACCTGAACAAATTGGAGTTTCAGAAAGAAAACATATGCATATTGTGAAGAATGCTCAACTCTACTACTTCATGTCAACCTACCTTTGTTTCTATGGGTTGAGGCTTTCCTCAGTGCAGTGTTCCTCATTAATAGGCTGTCGTCCTCAGTCCTACGGATGGTGACTCCATTTGTTAATTTGTATGGAGAGCACCTGACTACAACAGCCTAAATGTGTTTGGGTGTAGACATTTTCCATATATCAAGAATAGCAACAAGTTCAGTCCAAAGACTTACCGTTGTGTATTCATAGGGTACAACTGTAACATCTCGCAATTTGAAATAACTAGGAAGAAGCTTAAAATTGGAAATAGTCATTTTTGGAAAGAATTAAAATCTGGATATTTGTTTAAGTTAGGAAAAGTGGAGTTTTGGTCAACTTCAAACGGCAATAATTCCTAGCTCAGGATGAGTTAGGTGTACTTCCAGATATGGTTGCAAAGATCTTAGAAGGATCTTTCCAACGCCGTCAAGTTTGCGCAAATCCGAGTTCGTATGAGTGAGTTATTCCCTTTGGAAGTTGGGCAGTTGGAATAAGGAAAGTCCAATCCGGATTTTTAAAGGGTAGTTTGGTCTTTTCCTTAACCCTTTATTTAATTCGTTTTTGGGTAATTAATTAGAGGTCTAAGCTGAATTAGATCAGTTTACACTTTTACCAAAAGATTTAGGGTTTGGAGAGAAAAGAAGAAGAAGAGGAGAAAGGAGAAGAGGAAGCAAGAACGTTTAGGATTCGTCGATTTCTTGGAGCTTTGCTTGTGGATTTCATCGGGGGGGATCCCTACAAGGTATGTAAGCTTCCATAGTGTTGGGTTATTTCACCCACACTCCAATCATGATTTATTCAGCGTAATTTCGTTCTTGAAATTTAAAGATTAGAGTTCTTGATGAGTTCTTGATAAGTGTTCTTGAAGTTTCATTAAGTTTTGAAGTAAAACTCTGCTTAGGTCAACTTTAAACGACCATATCTCTTAGAATATTAAGAGTTAAGTGAGCCATAGCCTATCCCATTAAAGGTAATTGAATCTACTTTCTAACCTCACCAGTTTCACGTCAATCCAATAACTGAGTAAAAAGTTATGTCTGTTTTAGTAACCTATACAGTGCTGTTACGAATTAGCCGACGGGAAAATATTGAAAATAATCGGTTTTTGTCTTTTTACCTCCAAGAAAACCATCAACGAATTTCTTGA
>JAJOOH010027171.1:0-19345 GCA_029582605.1 Solanum gracilifrons
AAAAATATATATTTATTTGTATTATATAAACATAAGATTAACGAATAAGAATATTAGGGCAAGTGATATGTTAATCAAAATTTAGTCGATAATGTTATGATATTAAGTAGTTAATAATAATATAGTAATAAACAAAAGCAAAGTATATTGTACAAGTTATTAAATAATCATGTGATTCGTTCTTTAATTTTATGGAGATTTAATTATATTGTGTTTAAAAAATAGATGACAAAAGAAGTTTGATACAAGAATGAGAAATGATATATTAAAATATGTCTCTCACACACACATATATATATATATGAGATTAATAATTTTTTATATTATCCGCGCAACGCGCGGAAACGTATACTAATAGATCAAAAATATCATTTTAAAAAATAAATATATTATTATATTTCTTTTAAATACATTTGAGTCCTAACAAAAGCTTTGCTACTTAAAAGAATTCTATTCTTATTTATTTTTCTTTTAAATAAATCAAAATAATCTTCTTCTTTTTCTTCTTAATCTATTTTATCAATTAAAATGAAATACGAGCTTATATCTTCTAATGGATACTATCAGTCACTAGAGCCGTCAATATGGGTTAGGTCCGTTGGGTCGACCTGGCTTAACCCGTGATTTGATAAGACTAAGCTATGGTTTTTGGAGCCCATTTAAGAAAAGAGCTTTTTAGCCCGGCCTGAATAAGTCTGTCGATTTTTGGGGCTTGAGAAATATGGATAGGGCCGACCCGTGGGGCAAATAAAAATTAATTAAAAAATAAAATAGAGTATTAAAAATAACAAGAGTCTAAACTCAAAATATGTTTAAAAGTTTGAAATATTACAATTTAAATACAAATTATGTTTATAAAATATGTACTACATAAAATTAAAATTCTCTAAAATTTCTAGGGAGTCACTACATCGGCCATAGCCAATGGAATATTGTTATAGTTTTTGTGTTTTATTATGATCATTGGAAAACAATTAGGTTAATATTTCTATTTAGCTATTTATGTTTTTACTTGAAATCAAACTTAATAAATATTATAAAGATAATTTTATTTGTGGATTTGATTAACAAGTAGTAACACTAACACCATATAATAGTCTTATGATAATATTTTTAAATTATAATTTAATTTAAAAAATTATAAAGAATATACTTTTAAAAAAAGAGGGCTGACCCGGCAAAACCTGCAACCCACGTACTTGTGGGTGTGCCGATCATTTTCTGTCCCATACCAAAAATGGGCTAGCCCGGCCTGACCCGCCAAATTTCGAAGCATGTATGGGTTAGCCCAGATAGGGTGGGCTAGCCCATATTGACAGCTCTATTAGTCACATTAATAAGGTCATATCCACTCCAATATTAATTTCATTTCGATAATAATTTTAAAAATCTAATAAAACAGAAAATATTTGTGTTTCTTAATTTTTTCAAATTATCTGCTAGTAGAAAAATTATTTGTATGAAAATAATGTGTTTAAAAAGAGATGAAATAATATAGGGAAAATTGTATGAAATAGCAAACTATTAATTCAAATTAAATGTTATAGCCATAGTTTATTTTAGTTGTAATTCGCAGCAAACATCTCCTTTTTTTTGCCATATGATTCAGTATACAATTAGCCATTTTCAGTATACAATTAACCATTTTATACATTTCGGTATAAAATGTATAAAATGTGTTTGTGTTTGTATAAAGCGAGAGAAAAGTGTATATACAAATACAAATACATACATTTTCGTCCTATACACTTATAATTGTACAAATACAGATCTTATTATACAAATTACAATGTATAAATGAATTTATACAAAACTGAACAGTTTGTATAAAATTGGATGTTTTTAGCGAATTATACAAATCAAAAGTTCCATAGCAAACATAAAATTTGCTATGGAGCGCAATTCTGCAAACTATAGCTATAACATACAAATATGATTTATATGTTTGCTATATGTGAAAGTTGTTCAATAGTATATTTATTTGGGAAGAGGGGATTTTTGACCTCATTAAGAGCATGTTTGGCATTACTGCTAAAAACTGCTTATTTTTAGAAGTGTTATTTTAAATAGCAGTTCAGAAAAGTGTTTTTCAAAAAAAGCAATTTGTGATTGGCAAATTCATTTGAAAAATATTTTTGATAAGCAATTTGTGTTTGACTAATTTTCTTTAAAAAGTGCTTTTGGGAGTCAAATTATGAAAAAGGACAAGTATCGATGTACTTTTAATATTAAGATTATTTTATAGTGAGAAACTATTTTAAACATCTAATACAGAAACTTTAATTACATTTTTAATTTAATTATTTGAAATGTACATAATCAATTTTTCAATCAATATTGTACATAGATAAATATTGTTGAATTTTTTTGAAAAGAAGAATCTTTTTGTTATTTATTACCTATTTTTTGGATTCAATCTTAGCTATTTTTTTTTTGTTTTGTTATAATACTCTAAATTTTAAAAATTCAAACTAAAATGAAATAATACGTAAATTAAGAAAAGAAAATTTGTTATTTGTTACTTTTTTAGGAGGGTCTAAATCTTTAATTGTTATTTTTTCTTTTTTTAATCCTACAAAAATATCGTTGTTACTTTTATTTCTAATTTTGTAAAATAATACATAAAGTAATAAATACAATATAATATATAAATAATAATATAAAACATAAATAAAAAAATAAAATTATTATATAAAAATAAAAAATAAAATTCTTGAATAAAAATCAACCAAACTTATGAGATATGTTGATTAATTAATAAGGGATATATTGATAAATATGTATATATGTAAGGGATATTTTAGTCCTAAAAAAATTATTTTTCTGCTTCTGCTTTTTTTAAAAAACAGAAATTTTTAGCTTCTTCCCATAAGCAGAAAAATTGATTCCGCTTTTATTCAAAAGCAATTTTAAGAATTTGTCAAACACTTAATTTCTCAAAATAAGTATATTTTTCTCAAGAAAAAACACTTCTTGCCTCCCAACAACAATGCCAAAAAGGCTCTAAGTAACAATGTAGGCATTTTTTACCAAACTATTAATTGAGGATATTTTTATGGGAGAAAAACACGTGTACCCAAAAAAAGGAAAATTATTTACAAGCGGCTACCCCTTACTTTCTGATGATATCAATGAGGAAGAAACAATGTTTCAGTGAAAACACTTGTAACACCCTCAAAAATTTCTAAGTTAAGGTCCAAACCATTCTTTATTTACATCAGGTGATTCTTAAATTGCTCTTATGTGTAAAAGTCAATTCTTTAGTGTGGGAATGAATTTGGATATGAATTTAGGTCACAAGAATCCCCTAGCACACAAAGTTGAGTTGAAAGTTTCCTTACCAATTAAGTTCTCATATAAGATTCTATTTAGGTCAACTTCAAATGATCATATCTCTCAACACAAAATGAATGAGGTAACCCATGAATTATCAAATTGAAGATCTATGATTCCTCTTTTCTAACGCCTCCAAGTTTGCCTCATTTTGGAGTTCAGAGTAATTAGAGTTATGGTCATTTTACTAGAGATTGTCACATTAGAGTTCCTGAAGTCAATTCCTATGAATTGCTTCTACGAGCCGGAGAAATTTCTACGACATGTATTGTCAAGTCGTAGGAAAAGCTCAGAGAGACAAATTTTGGGGTCCAATTCATACAGATCCATTCTACGAGCCATAGGAGCTTCTATGAGTTGTAGATTTGACCCATAGAATTAACTTTTGAGCTTGAAAATTTAGTATAAATTCTACAGATTGGATCTACAGTCTATAGAAACTTCTACGGGTCGTAGATTAGACCCGTAAAAAAAAATATTGAGCCTTAAAATTCAATATAAATTCCATTAATGGGATCTATGGTCTATAGATCAAACCACGAACTGTAGATGGCCCCGTGGAAGGTTTTCGACAGTTTTTTAAGAGGGGTAGTTCAATATCTTCTCACATTTTCTAAGCCTAAACCCCAACGTTTTAACACCTAAATAAGGTTCTAAACAATATTAATCGACCCTATTACGCTCATCAACGCTTCCAAGTCATAGAGCAAGGATCCAAGAGGAGAAAATTAGGATTTTCAAGCGTTCTTCTAGTTTCGTCAAGAACTTTGTTCTTGCAAGTATGTAAGGTTATTCATAGTTTTGGACTAGTTCGTCCTCGTGCCCTACATCTAAACTTAGTTAGTAGTAAGTTGAATATAGGATTTTGCCCTCAGTTTTATGAAATTCTTACCTTATGAGATTTAATTTTGATACTTTATGAATTGAACTCCTTGAATTATTGTTCATGCTTGTCATTCCACATTAACCCTATATATTGAATCTTTATTAAAAGTATTTTGAATTTCTTCTTGGCCTGCTCTGACTTCTGGCCGTTGGACTTCTTTCTTTTCTTGCCTTTGGTAGGAGTCTCTTCAACAATATTAACTCCTATGATTGTCGAGCTCCCACGAGACTTATTTTCGACGGTCTTGTTATCTTCCTCAATCCTGAGCCGAATCACAAGATCTTCAAGCTTCATTTCCTTGCGTTTGTTCTTTAAATAATTCTTGAAGTCATTCCACGAAGGCGGTAACTTCTCAATCATTGCAACCACTTGAAAAGCTTCATTAACTACCATGTCCTCAGCAATAAGATCATGGAAAATAAGTTGAAGCTCTTGTACTTGTGGTACAACAGTTTTGCTATCTGTCATCTTATAGTCTAAAAACTTTGCGACCACAAACTTCTTCAAACATGCAATTTCTGTCTTATATTTTTTCTCAAGTGCATTCCACAATTTTTGCGAAGTTGTCATTGCGTTGAAAACATTATATAAGTCATCCTCTAAAGCACTTAAAATGTAGCCCTTACATAATAAGTCTGCATGTTTCCATGCTTCAATAATCATGATTCTTTTCTCTATTTGACATATCAGCAGTAGGCGCTGGAGTTTATTTCTGCAGACCAAGAGTGGTAAGCCAGAAAAATACTCATTGCTGCCATCCTTTGAAATTCACACCAGAGAATTTTCCCAATTTCTCTGCTGGTGGCACAATAGTTCTGGTTGGTGCATCAACGGCCACAGAAGTCGTAGCACTATCAATTTCCATTTCTGATAAACAAAAATCGATACAACTGATTTTGTAAGCAATAAATTAAATTGCAAACTTAATTGGAGTAGAAAACCACGAAAGTTTTTGTCTCCACCCACAAATACAAATTAACAAATAAAACAGTAATTTCCTTAAGATTGTTTTTCAATCTATATTTGAAACAATGCTAGTGATAACAAAACTTTGCAAAATTTGAATCATGTAGTCAAGAACAAAAACTAATAGCATTACCATATCAGAATCTGTATCAATTGTATGAAACAGAAAGGAAAGAAAATTGAGTCCATTGAATACACAATATCCCCTTAAAGAAATTATTTCCCTCTAGTATCTGAGGTTTGAATTGGAATAGATCCACTGATAGAACAATTCTATTCACTAGTGTATTGATACCCAAAACAATGGTTTCAGCGAGCCACTCAACGACAATATAGTACACAAATATTGAATTTTGCAGAAGAAGAAGTTCAGAAATTTCATAAGTGAAAAGTCTAAGGAATCAGTGGTATTTTGTTCCTGAAAATTACAACCTTTCAATACAGTCATTTTCAACGGTGGAAAATTCAAATAAAACGGAAAATATGTAAAACACATGTCGCGCGGATCCGAGTTGGGTTTGGTCGTTTCGGTTAATTATTTAAATAATTAGAAACGTTTCAGCCATTTAATCTAATTAATTAAATAAATAATTAAAACAAAGCCAAAGCCGAAGCCGAGTGACGACAATGACACGAGGGGGTCCCTCTTTCCAACCCTTGTTAACAACTAGTAGAAGTATTTCTCTATTTAAACACTTTAACTTTTCTTTCCACCACCAGTGAGAGAGAAATATTTTTTCTTATTAAAACATAAGAGAACCTTACAAATTCCTCTTTTCATCTTCCCTTCATTTCCCATTAATTCTTACTATTTACTCAACCATCATTACGAGCAATACACACATGGGGATGGGCATAGAGAACATAAGTTCACTGTGGAGCACTTTTGAGGACATTTTGATGTAACAAAAGCCTTCATGTTTCAAAGTTCAAACAAAAGATTGTTCAAAATAATAGCTTTCCTTTTAACCTCCACATTATTTAAGAATGGAATTCATGAGGAACATATGAAACTAATAATGCACACTACTGAAGACTGAATGAGAGGCAGAGTCTTAAACTCAGTCATATTATTCCCCATGATATGATAATTTTCACAAAAAGAGAAATGTACAAAACAAAATTGATAGTCTCAAGGAAGCCATATTGCCTTAGTTACTTACCTATACAGTATTTTTGGATCTTAATTAGTTCTAGAAAAAATTGACATGAATATATATATTTAACAACAGAAAGAATTTGACTTGAGGCATCCATGGACTACCAAGTGAAACCGGGGCAAAATTGATCATCTTCCATTCATACAACATGTACTCCAGTTTGAATATTAATAATGAGGGGCTTCCCTCTTCCCATAGTGAAACCTCTGGTTCCATCTGGCATTCTAGGTCCTTTTGTAGCTTGTTTCACCGGTGCTTCGTATGTGTTGCTGCTTTGTGGTGATGAGGAAAGCAGTCCACGTCCGCTGTACATTTGGTTTCTTTGTCGTGTACTTTTACCACGCCCTTTACCCCATGTTTTCTTTGTTGTTGCAGCTGCTAAAGTCTCTTCAACCTAAGATGAATCGAGAGAAATTTGAATCATTACATTGTAATATTTGATATAGTGATTCATGAGTACCATATATATACTTACATTAGTATGATCCACTACTTCTGATTGATTAGAAACATGATGTGAGTCATCTGCTAATTCAGAACTCAACCAATCTTCATCATCTAAACAACCCTCAAATGCCGACTTTCTGCTCTTTAGAACGGACTTTGGCTGCAACAATAGCAACAAACAGGTTCATTTTAATGATTTTAAGACTGTCTACAAGTTCTGAATGAATCAAACGTATTCAGATCAAATTAGTTGTTGTAAATGAAAAACAATAGCAAAAATGCAATGATTAAACTTACTGAACGTCTGAGCAACAACCTCACTCGAAGGCCCTTTTTCCAGTTCCTCTCAGCATTTAGCTTCTCCGCCTGTTTAAGTTAAGGCAAATAACAGTTTTAGATGATCCAAAGTTGTAGCAAAATGAGGTTAACAAAAAGATCTTCAAAGGAAACACAAAAATAAAAGCATACTGCTTTCTCAGCGGCTTCTGGATGCTCGAACTCTATCAGTGCATGAAGCTTGATCAGACAATAAAACAGAAGGAATTAGATACCTATCTAAAGGGAAAGTGTTTTTTTTTTTTTGAAAAACAGAACAATTCTGTTACTTAGTACTTAATACCTTACTGCTGATGCCCAAGTCTCCTCGTGTTCGTGTGTTAGGATCTTGAGGATGGCATACTCGGATGGTTTTGACACTAAAATGGGAACAGAACACCATGATGTGTTAGTTCGACAACACATACATATAGAAAAGATAAAATTTGTGGACGAGATACAAGAATATAATCATCACCTTCCAGCCACATTAAATATTTTCTCGATGTTGTGATGAGAGTGATCATCGGGTAGATTCTCAGCAACCACAGTGCGTAACTAAAGAAATGGAATCGAGAGGAGTAATATTAGTACTATGAAATTTAATCAAAACCATAGACAATCGATATATGGGAAATGTAAGTGTACCATCAATTCCTCTTTATCCTTGTCAGTGAAAGGGATTTTTCGTTTGACTCTCTTGCCATCATCGGTTACAATCTTTCGCATGCAGAACATATTAGTTGTTATCTAATAAAGGAAGTTAAAACACTGCAACTAAAAATCCAAAAGTTACCAATTTTGTAGAGGACAAGAGGGCATGAGAAAGTGTTAATTGGTTGTTGGTGATGAGGGACTTGATTTTCTTTGTAGCCGAAACAGAAGAAATAGGAACTGCAATGGTAGTAGTAGTAGAATATACATTTTTCAAGAAAGTGAGAAACTAATGCATAGAAAAAATGCAGACATTTTCTTTAACGATATATCAATAGCGTACTCACCAAAGGCTTCAGGGTCCTTGTTCATTTGTTTCAACAAGCTCTCGTTCGCGAGCAAGCTCATGTCACTAAGTTGGTATTCAACCTATCAAACATATAAACTATCAGCTTTTAGATACAAAATTTCAAAAATAAGAGCAGAAACAGACTCAGACTATTCATGTAGCAATCTGTTTGTTGAATAGTCATGTAACAGAACAAAGTCTGCAGTTGCATTACATGCGTTTTCATACTTATTTTAAGCTACATGTTTCTCTTCACAACAAAAGCTAGCTAAAAATGCTATCTTTGTGATTGTAAACTTACTTTCCTATTTTGTTAAAGAGTTCATTTGAATCAAACATGTTCAATTAGGATGTAAATTGGGATATAAATTAAGAAACTACACCAATTTTGATCCAAATTCTATCAAAAAGAAAGTAAACAAGATCAAGGTCAATAAACTCAAAAAAAGCAAAGAGAAAAGGGCACCCAATGTTGTTACTTAGTATGAAGGAGAATATTTTCCACGGAAAATGTTTTCCTAAAAAATCTTTTCTCAAATAATAAGTAGGTTTCTTACTTATATTTCAGTGTTTGGTAGGTAAGTAAAAACATATCATCTCAATAGCATTTATATATAATATATCAAAAAATTATAGGGGTAGGGTGTGGGGCCTCGAGGGTGGTAGGGATGGAATGGTCAAGGTGTAGGTATTGGGGGCCTTGGGTGGGTGGGCAAATACAATAAATGTCATTTATAAACTCGTTTTCTCTACTTCCATTAAGGAAAATCATTTTCCTAGATAAAAATATTTTTCAAAAATTCTGTTCAACCAAACATGAAAAAAAAAAAAAAACATTTTCAAGAAAATGTTTTCCTCCATACCATACCATACACACCAACATGTCAATGAAACAGGTGAAAATCCTAGGAGACCATGTTCTGATGTTCAAATCCCAAGAGGAGATTCATTTCCATCTGCGTAAATCTTAGTAGATAAAAAATTATATATATTTGATACTTTTATGCTGATGGTGAAAAATAGCAGATACTCGAAAAAAATGATCAAACACCACTTATATTCATAAACAAATAAAGAAAAGATAAAAAGAGAAAAAGAATAACCTGTTTGATGACTTTTAGCCTAAGGTCTTCAGGAAGCTTATCCTTTTGAGATAATGATGAAACAAATGTTGGTTCTTGAAGTAAGGAGGTAGCATCTTGATCACCCCCATAAATTTTACTATTATTATTAGTACTAACATATTGAAAATTGCATGGGTATAAATATCCTCCTGAAATAGGTATTGTGGTGGCATGTGATTTTCTTGGCACAAAGGCAGGGGCTTGAACATTAAACTTAAAAGAACCTACACCATTATGATCAACAAATTGATCTTGTGTTGATTCTTGGACACTACAAGCAACTTTCTCAGGTTGCATTTGTGCCATTATTATTATTATTATTATTATATAGAAACTAATTAACAAAATGGGGTGGATGATCAATTCAACTCCTCTAGTATTCTGCCTCTATTTTTTTTTTGTGTTTTTTTTGTTCCCCTTAATTAGAGTCAATGCTCTTGAACATGCACCACATTTGTTATCATTTCATAACTTGTGTTTTTTGGTGGTTCTTTCTCTATCTCTTCTCCACTGATGTTGTTTAATGGTAGAGAGAAAGAAGTTGCTTGAGTCACTCCTTAAGATTAGTAACTGAATTTGTAAGTGGATGGTTTAATGTATTGTGTGTACCAAAACTAGTCACCTACCTTTGAATTTTGACCAGACTACTCTTTACAAGACACGTGTATGTATAAGTTTGACCATGAATTTGAATGTGAAATACTTTCCTCCGTTCCTTTTTAGTTGTTCCGTTGGGTATTTTGAAAGTCAATTTGACTAGTTTTCGAATCTAAATTAGATTACATTAATTTTATATTTTAAAATATATAATTAGATATTTATAATTTTTATGAAAAGTATTATAAGTTATGATTTTTTCATATTAATATGATAAAACAAAATACATCTTAAAATGTTAGTCATAATTTATTCGTTTTGACTATCAAAAAGGAAAATGTGACAACTTAAAAGGAACGAAGGAAATATTACTTTTTTATAGAAGTTCTCAAATACTCCCTCCGTTCTTTTTTAAAAAAAATTAACTTTTACACAAATTTTTTTTTAAAAATTAATTTTTTTTGGGGGGTGGGGAGTGGGGGAGCAGTATGGAGTGGGTAAGAAAAATGATTTATTTATTTTAATTTTTTTAGGGATAGTGATACTTTAATCTTTAACTATTAATTAACAATAATAATTTTTTTATTATTAATAATATAATTAAAAGAAAACCTCAACAGAGATATGTACAAGTAAGGGGGGGGGGGGGGGGATAGACCTTACCTTATCAATTCTAATGAGGTAAGAAACCTCTACTAATTAACCCGCATGAATAAAATAAGAGCTTGAGAGAACTAAGTATTTTATGATCATCACATAGTTTTTTATTACACTCTATGATGATATTACAAATGTGAATCCTTAAGTAGTGGAAAAGTATAAAAGCCATGATGAAATTTGAGTAATGAAACTCGAACTTCGTTTCACAAAAGTATGAACTAAAAAGATAGATTGTCCTTCTAAAGTAACCTAGAGTATTTCCCTCCTGTCTTCCTCTTCAAATTTGTCTAACAATACTTGATAGTTCATCAATTTTCATTATATTTATTGGATCTTATTAAAGTTGTTGATACTTTCATATGATTCTGCTTTACCAGTCACATCGGTAGGTGCCTTGGAACAAACTCTTCAGTCATCTTACCATCCCAACTATTTTTTCTCGCATGCATCTTTTTGTTATTGCGTTATTGCCTAGGAGAAATATCAAGATCCAGGAGTACCCCTAGATGTGACAAGGCGTACTCAACCCCGAAAGGTCTCATACAAGCCCCTAGCATATCATAACATAAGATAAAAGAAATGATGCAGAAATTTTAAAACTTTATCCATACAATCAAAGTCTTTTATAAAAGCAAGCGGAAGTCTAGACTTGTCTCAATTAGCCATCTAATACAATCTTTGAATCAAATAGGGACACATCCCTTACAATATAGTTCGAAAAGGAAATAACTAGAAAGGAACTACAAATGACTCATACGTCCTTGAATCATGAGGACTTGCTACAAGCTAGGAGAATAGTCAATCCAAGCTTGAACAAAGAAAATCGCCTTAAGAACCGGACCCTACACTTGTAGAAAAATGTAGGAAAATATGGATTAGTACAAACATGCACTGAGTATGATAGCCATGCATAAAAACCTTGAAAATGTGCTAAAAAGGACATTTTAGTTGAAAAGCATGCACTTTACTAAGTTTGGAAATCATCGTGAACTTTAGTGTGAAAGCATAAGTCATAAGCATATTCAATAACATATAGATCATCATAGCATAATATAACCATCTCATAAGTAACCCTAAGTTATACTTGTGCAATGCATAGATCCCATAATCCCATCTATACTAAGTACCACTTTTATGCCACCATAATCATACTTACCATTCTTTGATCTCATCCTTTGTTAATACTCGTACACAAGGAAACATTCATCTTTAATAAGTCATATCAAGGAAAGCAACTCATAGCAACAATCCACATTAAGCATACTTCATTTCAAGAACCATCATAACATAAATGGAACACACCATAACTACTCTCAAAGCCTACTTGCGCAATGCATGGATGAAGTCCCATACCCCCACCCACACTAAGTAGTTCATAATCATTCATTGTGGGGGTAAGCCTTAACCGACATAGACCATGTGAGCAAATCATGAAATCCGGTGTTACTCACGCAGAAAAGGATTGGTCTACTTGCCTAAGGTAGAACCGGTAACATTTAGCTTAGGTGGATCCACTAGCTAACAACCTATGATGGCACATTTAGCTTAGGTGGATCCACTAGCTAACAACCTATCCCCGCCTCAACTCACGTATGGGCATCCATCTCAAGAGATTGCTACTAGAAACCCCGCCTCAACTCATGTATGAGTTTCCATCTCAATCAATATCCACTCGGTGCTTAGCATTATTCCCCACAGAGTACTTGACATTTCATTACTTTAGTTCATTATTATGGAAGAAATGAGATATGAAGATTGCTACTAGATACCCCGCCTCAACTCACGTATGGGCATCCATCTTCATCCCATACCATTCATAAGATAGCTCATATATTCAATATGTGAGAATAGCCTTTCAACCTAAGAATCCCCATATTGTGAGAAAACCTTTCACAATATGTCATATTCATTCACAAGTGTATAATTGAGAATAGCCTTTCAATCAACACATCATCATTATCATAATCATAGAAACTTCATTCATACTTCATTTATAAGTGTGTATATGTGAGAATAGCCTTTCAACACCACCACCATTACATCATAGTCATTCTCACATTACTCTCAAAGTGTTCATAAAGCATATACATAAATCTCATAATCATGCATAATTCTCATAAATTTCCCTTCAAGGACCATGGATCATGATTCATCAACACATCTAGAATTTCTACATTAGACATGGATAATAACATAGTTCAAGTAATCAATTCATTACATTCATAATTCTATAACATTCTACTAGCATCAATCAATACCCACACTTTAAGATCCAATTTGAGAAAATAGGGTAATTCATGGATTCTTGAGGAATTCAACTTAAAATCATGTAAAATCATCAATATATCCATAAACAAACATAATTCAACCTTTAAAAACGAATTTGAAAGGAATCCATGGGTGAAGGCTACCCATAGATGAAGAGTTACCATACCTTATTGAAAAATTCCCACGAATTTGAGGAGAAAAACTTGATTCTTCAACCCTAGCTTTCACTTTCTTCTTCTTCTTCTTCCTTGGAGTTCTAGAGAGATAATATTTGGGGAAAGTTGGTTATTGATTTGAGTTTTGGGATTTATGAGGTGAATGAGTTGGTTAATGACTTAAAAATGTTAGCCTCAGAATCGGATAATTTTAATAATGAAACACTTAACCGACTTGTGACTTGTTGCAGGCAAAAAAGGAAAAAGATGAGCCAAGAATATAGCACCTAAAGAAGGAGATAATATGTTTATCAATCAAGGGATGCATAATATATTCAAGATAGCCAAAATCATCAATCAAGGCAAATAAATCAAAAAGGAAAGAAGTCAAAACACACTACATCAAGAGGGAAAGCCATGTGTTGTACGAGACACAAAAGGAAAACAAATAAATCAAGATTCCAGCATTCAAGGAACATATCAATCAAGAAATATCCAAGACCAAGCATTAATTCTAGCATCTGCCTAGGATGAAGGAAATCAACAGAAGATACAAAACTCCATCAATCAAGGGATACAATCAAGATAACAAAGATCAGCTACATCCAAGACTACAAAAGAAGAAATCGAAATCAAGGGATGCATTCAAGATAACAAGATCAACTAAGATTAAAGACCACAAGAATATCATCATACAAAGGAAGAAATCGATTTCCTTATGAAAATATCTGATATGGACATGACTCAGCAAATCAATCAGAATAAAATCAAGGACTCAATCAAAGATCCTTGATTCAAACTCCCTTGGGTTTCCGTAAAAGAGCAAAGTCCTCCAAAGCTATATAAACCTCTCTTAGCCATAGTTATGAAGTGCGCACTTCACTTGAACTTATATTGTAATCTTGTATTATCTTTCATAAAACTTTGTACACACTTGAGTGAACAATTGAAAAGAAAAAAAGAGAGAAAGATTTGAGTGTAGTTTATACAAGTAGAGGTTGTGTTAAAGAAGAAGATATGATTTGCATATCAGACGGGGCTCTTAATTGTAACATTCAGTAACACCCAAGTTCTCAACAAGCTCTTAAGGAAACCCTTGTAACCCAAGGGGACTGGAATTAGGAACCACATCGGTGTTCCGAACCAGTATAAACTCTCTGTGTCATTTACTTACTGCTTTTAGTACTATCTCTATATATCTGTTTTACTAATGTGTAGGTGAGTCGACTGACCAGAGCAAAAAGTCGACTGAAGGGAATTTTAATTCACCCCCTCTTGACTTTCAAAAAAGGCTTATAAGGTGAGTTAAAACTATACAAAATGACTTCACTTAATACTAACTAAAATAGGAATTACCTAAACTACCCCTAGCCTTAACCACCAAAAGGTAGTTTCCAGGTGCCCACCTACGACCCTTACTGACGGACCGTGGTTGGACCCACGGCCCGTGTTGGTGAGGCGTGGGTTGAGTTACTGGAACTCCTTACCTTGTCTCTTGACCCACGAACTTCTCCCACGGAGCGTGGACCACCCTACGAGGCGTAGGTCCCTCTGTGGGTCACTGTTTTGGGTAGTTTTAAGAGGAGTTCTAGGGTCCTCCTCAAGGACCCTTGGTTGATCCTTGCGGAGTCGTACCTTGACGTTTAACCCCTAAACCCTTCATTTAAAGTACGAGAAGCAAATTTTACAACTCTAACACTTACAACAAGCTCTAGTTAAGCCTACCCGTTTTCAGGGTGTTACAAGAAATATCTACATCCCTAGTTGCATTTGCAAAACAATAATTCAACATATCCTCTTCTTCACTTTCCTCAAAGATGTCCTCATCTTGTAGGTTGGAGAATATATTTGTGGACAAAGAACTACTACCAACATCTTATAGTTGCTTGTTTGTGTTAATATGAGTAAGAGAAGTCAACTTTATAACATTAGAACTCACCAATGCATCAAGAAGCTCTTTGTCACCAACATAATTTCTTTGAACATTAGTACATGTTAAAACCAATTTTCGCCCTATATGTAATGGAGATGTAGTAATGCCACTACCCTAAGGCACAAAACTTGGTGCTTCGGGGCTTAATTTTCTATGAGTTGTGACATGTTCATCCTCTTCTTCCACCCAGTCGGCCCATCGACTCTCATTTGTAATATGTGTTTGCCTGCTAGAAGTGATCAAATTATTTTTTGAAATAACTTGAGATATTGAAACAATTGGTAGACATGAGAGTTAATCATATTCAACTTAGGATCAACATGTGGCTTAATTAGAGAGGCTTCTGGAGAACCAATTTGAGATCTAACATCACTGTTACCCTTATTTTATCAACTATATTAGATTGTCCAAGTTCTCTTATTTGGCGCCACATAAGTAGCATCTGTGTTAATGGTTACATCTCCAGTCAATAGCTTTCTAGAAGTGACTTGCGATGCAACAACAAAAACCTTTGAATTAGTTGTCTTTTCTTGAAGCTCAATTTTATTATTTGATGTATCTGCAGGTTCACTCCCTACCCTCGTGATCCATGTGGTTATAGTACTTTCTTTTTCAGTAGCATTGCAATTTAGTTGCTGCCTTGACATGCTTGTTGTCTGAAATGTTCAAGTTTTGACGTTGTAATCGAATTTCAATCAAGCACCTGACCTGCATTCGAACCAGATTGATCTTCACTTGAAATTACACATGCATCACCTTCTTGATATCCTTGGACCTTATCCGAAGTTTTCTAAGCATCAGTCAAACTTTTTCCAGAGTTGTCTATCAACTGAACCTCTGGTATAGGCTTCTTGAACCTCTGTTCCAGACACCAAAAGTACCTCCTACACTGACCTTTGCACAACTAATGCTAACCTTGTATCACTATTACTTGCATTTTTTTATTTTTTTTTAAAATTTAAAGTCGGGCATAGACCCCTTTTATTGCAAAATATACCCAACTGTACAAGATCAGGCCCAAAAGTGGCCTTGTCCAATAAGACAAAAATAAAATAAGAAAAAGGACCAAATGAACAAAGATGTGGAAAGGTCATTGTAACATATCTTGAACATATGTATCATTAGCGACTTTATTTTCAGCTTTTTTGCATTTAAGAAGTCTCGTGTATCACCCTGCAATTGTTCCAGATTGTTTGTTTTGTCACCTTACTGCCCAATGTCATCTTGTTTACCCTCTCTTTTGTTTTTCTTGATCATTAGTTGGCAATCAACATCTACATGACCTTGGTGCTTACAACAAGTACAATACAAATGAAGATTATCAAACAACATGTTGATAGTGTTCAATGATTACCAGATTGTTCATCCAAAAAAAATGCATCCTTACTCATTTAGGATTTTTGTCCATAAGATAAAAAATGACCTTAACTCTAGTTGTGCTCGGTCTTGTCCTATCTTGAGTGGATTTATCTATGGTTAATGTCTTACCTATAGCTGATGCAATAGATAACAAAGGCCTTCGAGCAAATAGATTTGGCGGCAGATCCGATAGCGAAACCCACACCAAAGCTTTTGAAGTTTCTTCCTTGGGATTAAAATTTGTGTCCATGGAAAGTTAGATAAAGGATGTTTTCCCCCATTAAATTGAAGATAACCATATTGTTAAGAAAGAACATAGCAAAAATCTTCATAAAGATCACAACAAATTAAAAGATGACGCGCAACAAGCGAGCCAATTAAACAAAGTCCTTTGATGACCAATTGTTTTGGAATCAATTTTCTCAGTTTGTATAAGCTTGGCGCACCATAGGAAAGCTTCATAATCAGGCCTTTACTGTTCACTTTTATACAAAGCGTAGTTATGGCTTTGAATATTTCTTCCATTGTATTTTCGTTCTCAGTCTGAGTAGCTTTGTCTTGATAAGTAATTTGCAATAACATTCTTATCAGTTTTTGACTATCCCATTGTTTGAGACTGGGGAGAGGCCAAGTGACAACCATGAGAGGCTTCTAAGTCGCCATTCACGAGCAGCCGTAGGGGGTTAGGTTTTGTTTTCAATAATAATTTATTTAATTTTTGTCAACATGAATGTTTTATCCATTTGACAAGATTTTTTAAATAAAAGAGAGTGTAGTACACACACTATCATGAAATTGTAATAAAAGAGATGTGTGTTTCTCAAACTAATGAGTGATATCTTATGTATGAACTCACTCTCAATAGTTTAAATATGAAACTCAAAAATAATAATAATAAAAAAATATGGTTTAAGTGGGTGTTTGAATTAACTTATTTTTTGTGACTTTTGACTTTTAAACATTTTTTTAGTTTAGGAAGTGTTTGGGGAACACAAAAAGTGCTTAAAACTGAAAAGTTTTAAAAAATAAAAACCAAAAGCAAAAGCCAAAAGCCAAAAGCCAAAAGCCAAAAGCCAAAAGCCAAAAGGCAAAAGCCAAAAGCCAAAAGCCAAAAGCCAAAAGACAAAATTTGGAAACCCCCAACTTTTGGCTTTTGGCTTTGAACTTATAAAAGTCAATCCAAACAGTCTCCAAGTGTATTTTTGACACTACACTCTTTATTTTATATGTAAACAAAATTTATAGTGATATAATTACTCTTACCAACCTTGAAACCATTTATATTAGATATAACAATTATTATCACCAATCAAATTTATTTATTACTTTAAACCAAAATTTATATGAACGTGTTGATCAATAAATGACTCAAAGTAACAATATTGGTTCGTCTTCTCGGTCATCTGATCGAGAAATGCATGCTCGACATGAGGAGATTGTCTGTCTATGTGGGAGGTTATATTAAAGAGTAGTACACTACAATTTATGTTCAATTTACTCTTTTATCGAACTAAAGTTCGATCAATAAATGTTCTATTATTTTTTAGAATAACTTTGTGACTGTGTATTATACTTTTGCTTATTTGGTATGATTTTATAAAAAGATTGGAGTAATTTTGATAATTTTCACAATTTATGGAGTTTTTATGTTTATGAACAAAAACTACAATTTAAAAGTTTAAATTTTATGTCTAAATAAAACTTCAACTTCATCTAATATAATTTATATTATGATTTTATCTCACGTGGCCAAACAGACCCTTAGTATACCTAGAATATTTTTTTTTCTTTCTATTTTATCCTTATTAGCATTGTAAACAAAATATAGTTAGTAGAATACAACCAATTGTAAATAGGACAGTTGTCTAGTATGTTATAGAATGTAACATTCCTTTTATTTATATTAGCATGTATAAAATAGAGATCATTTGGTAAAGAATGAAATACACAAAAAATTTCAAATATTGTCTCTTTTATATTCCTAAACTTATAAGACGACTTCCGATAGTTAAACCGATATTACTAGCTTCCAAAATCCTGCTTACACCAATGCCTTTGAAGAACATAGTAAACCGATTTGTTTGGAGGATTTTTTAAATTTAGTTGCATAGTTTGTTTGTCGCTAATTTCTATTTTTTAAAAGTAGTGATTAAATTATCTTGTTCATCAGTTTGAACTTCATTGAATGCAAAAATTGGATTTTTTTTCACAGTGTAGCGGAAGGATTAACTCAGCAATGAGAGTGTATACCTTAAGAATACATTTGGCGTGAAGGATAAAAGGAGATAATTATAGGATAAACTTTTAGTACCCTTTAATATGTTGTTTAGTTAAAAAGTTTAGAACAACCTATTCTTAGATTAATAATTAGTATTAGGATAAATTATATATGTTTTTGGGTGAATAATAATTGTGGGATAATTTATCACAGAATAAAATAGTTAAAGGCTTAACACATAAGCAGGTCCTTGAACTTGCATGCTTTTTCCGTTTAGACACCTTAACAAATCCTTCTTCCTATTAAACACCTAATGTATACTCAAAGTGTGTCTATTAGACACACATTGTTGATCTGGCATAGTAAATGTAGTGCACTCATTAAAAGCATGTGAGAGGTATTTTCTCTGAAATTTCACTCTATCCCTAATTTATACAATAAAAATAAAAAGAACAAATAGAGAGTTCATATTGTATTAATGGTGGAATTTAAGTTGGCAGTGATAAGGGGCTTCATTAGGTGTTCAATAGGAAGATGACCTTATTGAGGTGTGTCTAAAGGAAAAAGGTGTGCAAGTTCAAAGGGCATACCGCTTATATGTTAAGCCATAGTTAAAATGACAAAAATATCTCCATCAAACCCTTTTTATACATAATTGGTTACATCCTTGTCACTTATGAAGATTATTTTTATAAATAAACAACTTATTTTTAAAAACTATGCAATGCATATTATTTTTAATATAACAAACTAAATATTCACTAAAAACTAATTTCAGAATTTTTATTTGTGACATAACTAATCCCCACCTAACTTGATTGTTGGTGCATGTTTAAAGCATTTGATGTATCTAGCAATTGTAGGTTGATCTGCTTTGAAATTGTAGTAATATGGATCAAACCCTCGTGGGCCGGGGGGGGG
>JAJOOH010027172.1:0-22257 GCA_029582605.1 Solanum gracilifrons
GGGGCCTGCCGTGGTGGGGAGGGATGCGAAGCGAGTTGAAATGTTTCTTTAAAAAATAATGCAGGACAGGGTGGGACAGGACGGTTTGTGGTTTTACGCGGGTTCAACTTTAATTTTAACTTTTTACATGTTATAAGTGTGATAGAACACTATCTGTTAAGATAGTTTCTCTAAAATTGCTAAAATATTCAAGATAGTAAATCAATCAAACCTAATACAATTTCTTATATATGACGTAAAACCATTGTAACTAATTAAAATGACTTAGAAATTGAAATGGTGTGTTCATACAAGACTTGCTGATTGACTGATGTGAATAATGTGATTAGGGATGGCAAATGGGGCTGGGTAAGGATGCGGGACGGGGATGGGCGGTTAAGGTTATGAGGGGTGGGGGCGTGGGGCCTGCCGTGGTGGGGAGGGATGCGAAGCGAGTTGAAATGTTTCTTTAAAAAATAATGCAGGACAGGGTGGGACAGGACGGTTTGTGGTTTTACGCGGGTTCAACTTTAATTTTAACTTTTTACATGTTATAAGTGTGATAGAACACTATCTGTTAAGATAGTTTCTCTAAAATTGCTAAAATATTCAAGATAGTAAATCAATCAAACCTAATACAATTTCTTATATATGACGTAAAACCATTGTAACTAATTAAAATGACTTAGAAATTGAAATGGTGTGTTCATACAAGACTTGCTGATTGACTGATGTGAATAATGTGATTAGGGTGGCAAATGGGGCTGGGTAAGGATGCGGGATGGGGACGGGCGGTTAAGGTTATAAGGGGTGGGGGCGTGGGGCCTGCCGTGGTGGGGAGGGATGCGAAGCAAGTTGAAATGTTTCTTTAAAAAATAATGCAGGGCAGGGTGGGACAGGACGGTTTGTGGTTTTACGCGGGTTCAACTTTAATTTTAACTTTTTACATGTTATAAGTGTGATAAAACACTATCTGTTAAGATAGTTTCTCTAAAATTGCTAAAATATTCAAGATAGTAAATCAATCAAACCTAATACAATTTCTTATATGCTTCCCATTTTCCAATTGACCACTAAAAATTAATACAACTTGGTGAAAAAAATGAATTTATTTTTAGTATCAAACATAATTAGAAAAAAGTATTTAAAAATTTATGTGGGGTGGAACGGATTGAAAATGAAAAAATTATTTATGTGAGAAGGAGCGAGGCGAATTAAAATTTTTGTGGATTAACTTTTTTTGTGGCATATTTTTCAACCCCGTCATATAACTTGTTTTGACAGTTTTATTATGGGAGTTTGTGATGACCTCCACAAATTTCATTAATCTTCGGAGGTTTGATATTGTCGCAGAGTATTATTTATGGCGATTAAAAGCTCAATTTGTTATTCTTCTTCAGCTCTTATTCTATAATTTAAAAAAAAAAGGAAATTTCACATATACCCACTTAAAAATAACTTAATTATGTTTCATAGTTATAGTTTTCTAATTACGATTTGTAGTGACATGATAGAGGGAGGACAGAGGAGAGAGGCGAGTGAGATTAGAGGGGGAGGAGAGAGGGGAGCGAGAGACTTGGAGAAAGGCGAATTGTATATGTATATTTGTCAACTAATTATATATAGGTAGCTAGTATACATATGTATTTGTATATCTGGCGAGCGAGATTGGGAGAGGAAGTAGAGAGGCGAGCGAGAGATGGGCAGAGATTGTAGAGACTGCCATGTAATTGTATATATATATAACTGATATACATATATGCATATCTGGTGTGGGAGAGGGATGAAAGAGGCGAGCAAGATTGGGAGAGAGAGGAGAGAGGCGAGCGAGAAAGGACAAAGAGTGGGTAGAGGTTAATTGTATTTGTATATCTGTCATATAATTGTATATATATGTGTATAATTTGTATTTGTATATATATAAAAGAGGACATGAGACGTAATTACAACTAAAATTAAGCTACGAGTCGTAATTAATTCAAACTATAGCTATGTTAATTAATTAACTAGTATATGTTTGCTTTTTCCGCGTAATTTTCCCTTTAAAAAAGTATCAATTTTAGTAGGTTAGTGAAAGTGGGCCAACTTGATGTAATTTACGAGTTACGACGTTATTAATTCGAAGCAAAAATTATTTAATTGAATGTGTAACAAGCGAAAAGAAAACTGTAATTATTAAATTAGTTAATGTAATTAAGGCATTGATTAGTTAAATTCTCGGAGAGTAACTAATTGGATATGCTTGTTAATATCGAATCAAGGAGATTTGGAACGATTTATCTGAATTTTTCTTCCTCTATTTACATTTGATTTCAATCTAAACGTTTCCTTATGGAAACTGTTTTCTACAGAAAAAAGGGGAATCTGAACAACCTGATTTACAATACATCAAGCAAATGAAATAACTTGGGAATATAGAAAGTACCCAGATTCATGCTGTTAATCTTCAAAGTCTATTACAGAGAATGTAACAGCCAGTTAAGGTTTGACGTGACTGCTTTCAAGCTTTTGAAAGAACTGAACATAACATTTGAGCTGATTAGTGATCCCATGTTAGAAAATCTTAAATTTTTGAGTTGTATGCTTAGATAGTTAACGTTCTGTTCTGGCGAGAAGCTGATGGAAATTGGGATTTACCCCAAACCTGCTACGTTTTGAATATGAAGCTCCTTAATTGCCTGTCATATTCTCTACAAGAATGTTATCTCAAATTAATGCCCATCAATCATCTACGCACGAGTTGGTTTCAAAACTTGAAGGAGTATCTATCTAGATTTGAACAACTGAATTTACTGGTTCTGTCTAAAGATTCAACGACTGTAAGTCTGAAGTCCATTTATTCTTCATTTTGTTAATGTTTAGTTTTTGTGACATTTGATTATCTTCTTCGTTGATGATCAAGAATACATTCATCATGGAAAAACTGAATGGAACGCTGTCCTGTCCGAGTCTCTGGATTTTGAAACTCTGTTTGCTTTGGACTTGTCATCCAAAGACTGTCGATGGACAGAATTTGGGAGCACAATGAGGATTTTATACACGTGAATTTGATTTTTCTGTCTTTGCTTATATATAGGATTTTGCTTCTTATATAGTAAAAGAATATCAGTGTTGTGATTCTTCTTCTGCTTTTGGTACAGTTTTCGAGGGAGAAACTACCGCAAAGAGTGGGGGAGACTCCTTTTAATATTAACTTAACAAACCTCGGAATTATCCAAATGGTTGTATACCATTTTAATCGTTGTTATGCACCCATTCTGTTTTTTTTTATAAAAATGGGGGGTTAATCCTGTTGACATCCCTTTGAGAGGAACCTTAGTCTACTTGTTTATCCAAGTGGTTGTATACCATTCTAATCGTTGTTATGCACCTATCCATCAAGCTCACACAAATATACAGTTGATCAAATGTAAGAAAAGAAACCTTAGTCTACTTGTTTTTTTCTGCATTAGTCTATTGTCTCTCTTTAAGAATGGCGCAGAAGATTTTCTGTAACAAACCAATTTTCAATACACAGACACTGATATGTATATTATACTAATAATCACTGAACGGAATTACAGTGGAATACAAATACTAAAAGAACAAATTTATTGAGACCTATGGTAACACAAATAGGATAAGCATAAGGAGATGAGGAACAGAGATTTTGCCAAAGCATAATCACAATTCGCCTTTATTAGTCCTTTTAAACCAGATGCCAACTAGGCCTGGATCGTTTGATATCAATCTTTGTGAAGATATTCTGTCCTATATTTCATCCCAATAGTTGCCTGTAGGTATTGCCATTGGGCTTTAACTGATACATAACATTTTCTATCAAGATGATCTTGACTTATAATAAACTGTCTGTCTCAACCTCCAAATTTCTTTTGTTTTTTGTTAATTCAGGGTATTAAAGAGTACTAAATAAATCAGACTACTCAAACTCGTCAGGAAAGGACAATAGAATTCCAGTCATATAATGTCTAGCTTGAAAAACAATTACAAAAATAAAGAGCAACACAACCTACATAACAATCAGGTCCTTTGATCATTGTTATAAGGAACAGAAAAGAGACTTAACTTGCAAATGAACAAGTTACAAGTGATCTCCCCTTGTTGGAGAGTCGAGTCAATCATACGCACACCATTTTCTCCACAACTTTGTTGATCAAATATGCTGAGCTGGAGATGACCTGTCAACAGCTGAAACAAGAAGGAACTCATTATGATTCTTGAATCAGATCAATGATGTCCAAAGGACAATATAACAAACCTAAGTTGGTTGGAGACTTTCTTGACTATGTTCTTCAAATTTTAAACTACATCATGAAACAATTTTGAAAGAAAAATAGAGCACATAACATAGAGATAGGAAGCAATAATTTTTGAAACGGTATGAGTCTTACGGATGATTATAGATGAGGACACTAAGACATTCATTCCCCATGCTCTCCTGTTCTTCTTGAATGTCTTTGCCAGATTTAGCTGCGGATATACTGCATTTATGCAACTCTATTGACTCCAAGGTACATATTTCCCCAAAGTCTTGAGGGATTTCCTCCAGGTTCATGCATCTTTTCAGAAATAGGCGTTGCAGCTTTGGGAAGTTAACACTACCAGCTTTCCAGTGCTTCAGACCTGTCCAACTGATTAGGAGGAACTTAAGTTGATTGAAAATCTCTTCATTGTTTAATATCCATACATCACCAAGAAATCCGTTGTCTTTAATTTTAAGCACCTCCAGGTTTGGCAATGTTATAATGTTTGCCATGTCTTCCCATGGTAAACTAGTGCAACTTAAAGTCAACCTCTTCAGTGCTGCAGGCAAAACATACTTACTTGGGATTTGCGAAGGTTGTATCCCGTCATCCCTGTACTTCAAGATTTCAAGTTTTTTTAAACAGGAAAGGCTATTTAGGCGCTCTCTCTTCATTTCCATCAGATAGTTTCCAATAATTTTCAGCTTTTTAAGATTGGGAATAGCAGAAAATAATTCAGAAGTGCAGCTAGTCAAAGCTAGACGAGAGAGTTCCTGTAAATTTTGTAGCTTGTTTGATGGAACAGGGAAAGAAAAGAAGTCGCCGATATGAAGATGCCTTAGGTTGCTCATTTGCCAAAATCCCGCAGGTATGGTTGGAGGTAATAAACCTGCAACTCCGTAACCAAGAATGAATGTCTGCAGATTATAAAGTTTTGACACTGACCAGTGAATATCATCATAACAAGTGAATTGAAGGTATCTGAGTTGTACTAATTTTGTTATCTCAAGTGGGAATCTTTGAAATGTTACATTTAGGATTGCCAACACTCTTAGCAATTTGAAGGACACCAAAAGAGGAACTTGTTTAGAAAGTTTTTGAAATCCATCAAAGAAGTGCAATGTTCGGATGATACTGGATAGCTTCCAAAAAGCAGCCTGATCGCATGAATGGAAACAGTAACGACGAGCACTTCTAAGCTTCTGTGCCGAAGGATTAGTGGCTTCATGAATTCTAGTAACCTCTAGGACCTTTTCTTTCTCGGCTTCTCTTAAAATCAAATCACGAATCAGATCATGGACACCACATGTTTTTGCCTCACCATTAAAACTCCTGTTTCTAACCATTACCAGATTCCTGCTAACAAGATCCTCCAAACAATCTCTTCCCCCTAATTCATCTGATATAAAACCCTCAGAAATCCATAAGTTGATCAATCTAACAATGTTAACAACACTGTCTTCGGGAAAGACTCCCATGTAAAGGAAACATGGTTTAAGATGATCAGGTAAGTAATTGTAACTCATAGCAAGCACTCCTAGACATATATCTGATTCATCAGCAACAACTTTACTTACACTTTTGGCAACATCTTTCCAACTTTCTCGTGTTCTAGAAATTTTAGAGAGATGTCCCGCTACCACTAGAAGAGCTAAGGGCAGTCCTTGGCATCTTTGTGCTACTTGTTCTCCAATATCCTCCAATTCAGGAGGACATGCATGCTCTACCCCAAACACTTTGTCACGAAGTAACTTCCAACTATTATCTGAATTTAAGAGGTTCATTTTATGAGGATTGCTATCAGGATCTGCATGATTAGCAACCTCTTCTTGCCTACTAGTCAAAATAATTCGGCTCCCATTGTTATCATCTGGAAAAGTTCTTGTCATAAGATCCCAGACATCACTACTCCAAATATCATCCATTACAACAAGATATCTCCAACCCTTTAACTTCTTGTATGTCATATCCATCAACCGATCATTAGACCCTTCATTGGTCTCATCTGAAGTACCACGAAGAATGTCCAACAGCATCCCTCTTATCCGATACTCTTGAGATACGGTCACCCAAATATGGATGTCAAAGCGATGCCTAGTTTCAAAATCATCAAAAGCCTTTCTAGCAAGAGTGGTTTTTCCTATTCCCCCCATTCCTAAAATGGGGATAATCTCTCGAGTTAACGTTGGCCCTTTTAGTCTTCTGATTATTCTCGCGAGGTCATCTTCAAGACCCACGACAATATTTTCTGGATTCAGTTTTGCAACATTTCTAGATGAATGACCAGGCAACCTATCCTCATTTGTAGAATCATCATAGCCTTGAACTTGATTTGTACCAAAACTACTTCCCATCACATTACTCTTCACAGCATCAATCTTTTTTACAAATGGTAGCAACGTTTTGCATATTGCCTTTCTTTCCCTTGGTGCATCAATCTTTCCTACAAGTGTTCTCAAGAAAGTCTTGGATAATCCATCTTTTTTCATTATTCCATACATGATCTTTAGTTCAATCACATCTTCTGCTTTTTCGACTTCCATTCTAATCTCTCTCTCCAACTCTTCAACCTTTCTACAATATTTTTGCCTTCTCTTGCTAGTGCTCTCAAGAAAGTCATGGAAATATTCAAGACTATCAAGGACAGAATCCACCATTCTTCTCGTTTCATCACTTATCAAATGTGGTTTTCGCTGCACGAGTTGCTCCAAAGTTCGTACGAGAGAAATCACAGCAGCATTAGCCATCTCTATGTAAAAAAAAAACACATCAATTTAGAGCAGCATTATCTGTTGTATTGTGTAGTTACTTATACTTTATTGAATTCTAGCACAAACAATTTAGTGTGATAACTAGTTACCTTAAAAAAAATCACATTTTGTCTTTCGTTATTATTTAATAATCATATTTTATCTTTTGCCCTACTTTTTTTTTTATAGTAATTCTACCCGTACCCTTTCTTCAAATTGATAATGTGTGATATTTTGTAGTGATAGAAAACGATACAATCTATCCAAATGTTATATTCATTAAAACAATACAATACAATAAATAGTGAAACAATATATAACAACAATCCAAACAGGGTATAAATTAGAGTTGAAAAAGTCAAGTACTTACCTAGATTTAGCTGGTTAGAAACAATTTAATACTTGTAAGTACAAAACCTGCAAAAGTTCAAAACCAAGGCTGCAGTTTGTTGGTGAGAACTAAGAAGAGGATCTGAGAAATCAAAAAACCAAATCTCCCAAATTAATCTGCAAAACTTGACTTGTTCAAACCTGTAAAGAAAAGCCACTGATGTATTTTGTCCTCTGCTGGTGCATAAAGAAATCTCCACCATTTGTTTGTTAAAGGGATACATTAGCCAATTTTGGGAAATGAGTCAATAAGTCTTTTTCCTATATTTTTTTTTAATACTTCCCCGAAATTTAACTGGTGACCCTATCCATTTATTAATGCATCACTCTACTAATAGTTCTTTTTGTTAATTAAAACTGAATTTCATCTAATTTTTAAAATTCAACTTGACTTTTATGTAATCAGACGAACACTTAACCTATTTAATTTTTTTTTTCACTAAAATTTGTTGTGATGGAATTTTTGTTTAAACCAAAATTTTAAGAACAAAATATATATTCATTTAAATCATTTAGTGACCCGCCCCATTTAACCCAACCTGCTAAAAATATAATATCAAACTTTTTATTTTACCATTAATTCCTTAAATTAACATTATTATATTTTTTTAAAAAAGCTAATCAATCAATACAACTGGAACAATCTTACCTAACAGGCAACACATTACATTATTTTAAATTTATGCAACTTAATTTATTGTCACAAACTCATGTATCAGTAGTAAATTAACAACTATAGAATATATATATATATATATATATATATATATATATATTTTGGTTCGATAGAAGGTGTAGAAATGTTGTTATATTTTAATGATAAAATAAAAAGTTCAATATCATATTTGGGGTGGGTCATTAAATGATTTAAATGGATATATATTTGGTTCTTAAATTTTGGTTAAAATAAAAATTCCATGTCAGCAAATTTTAGTGAAAAAAATAATTAAATAAGTTGAGTGATTTTCTGTGCAAAGAAGTCATAGTTGGGTGACTTTTAAGTTGAAAATGAAAGTTGAGTGACTTTCTGTGAAAATAGTTGATAGTTGACTGACCATCAAAGTTATTAACTCCGAATTTGATGAAAAAAGAGTGTAAGATAAAGAATCCTTCGTTGTCAAGATCGTCAGCATGTGATGTCCCATTATTGAGATGACCTTGGGTGAGTTCGGTATAGTGTAAAACATTTTTTGAACAAAATTTAATTTTAAAATAAGATTTAAAATAAATATTCTAACAATAATTTTAAACATGCTCTCAGTATTTTAGGAAAATCAATCAAATTAAAGTCTCGTTAAACCTTAATTAAAGACGAGGTATTGGCTAATTCATATTTTGGCGTTGCGGGATCTCGAAATAAGAAAATAATAAAGATACATATCTCCATGTTTAAAATTACACAATATTAGCCTCAATATGGTGGAATGACTTATTTTTGTATACAAGTTAATATTCAGAATCCATTGAGCTACTAAGATTGAGTGTCTCTCTTTTATGGCAAAAGTGGAAATTAAAGCTTTAATGGTGGGTACGTATGAAGCTAATGACATAGTTAGTAAGATTTTATTTGATTTACATGAATATGATGATGTTGTGCAAAATTCGACAGTTGTGAATCATATACCGAACAAGATTTATGATGTAACCATTACTTTGACCTGAGATGGGGTTGTTGCTTTCACAGATGCAGGTCTACAAAGGGAGAAGAAAAAAACAAGCATTGGAATGACGGCTATAGATAGTTGTGGTCATTTGCTTCATCCCATTGGTACTGTAAAGTAGAACCCAACGTGACCTTCATTGATCATATATTTAGGTATTTATACAAGACTTTATACATAGACAATTACATAAATAACCCTTAGTAGATACTTTAACTAATACCTAAATACCATACTTATCACTCCCCCTCAAGTTGAACCAGGTAGAAGATTCAACTTTCCACGTAAATCACAAAAACGATCCTACAAGAGAGGCTTGGTAAGAATATCCGCAAGTTGATCATGAGAAGAAATATATTGAACCCGAAGTTCCTTTTTTTTACAAGATCTCAAATAAAGTGAAAATCGATCTCCATATGTTTGGTGCGAGAGTGGAACACCGGATTAGCTGAAGATAGGTTGCGCTTAAATTATCACACCATAATGAAGGCAAGGAACCAGAAGAAAGATCAATTTCTTTCAACAATAGACGAATCCATAGAAGTTCACTGGTGGCAGCAGCAAGAGAGCGATATTCGACCTCAGTAGTAGAGCGTGAGACATATCATTATTTGCGAGAACACCAAGAAACAAGCGACGAACCTAAGAAATTGCAAAACCAGTAGTAGACTTCCAATCATCTATACTTTCTCCCTAATCGGCATCACAATATCCTTGTAATTGCTGAGAGTTCTGTTTTGAAAAGAGATGCCATGAGAAGAAGTGGATTTTAGATATCGCAAGATACGCTTAACTAAAGCCCAATGCTTCTCTATTGGACTATGCATGAATTGACAAACTTTATTCACCGATAAGGAAATATCAGGTCTAGTGAAAGTGAGATATTGTAAGCCACCAACAATACTTCGATAAAGACTTTTATCAAGGAATTAAGTGTTGTCACCGTTGTGCAGTTTATTGCTCGGGCACTTGGGAGTAGAAATATCACTGCAAGTTAACATGTTACTACGTTCTAAGAGATCATGTATGTATTTAGAGTAATGTAACAACAACCCATCAGATCGCCATGTAGCTTCAATACCCAAAAAGTAATTAAGCTTGCCCAAGTTCCGCAAAGAGAATCACATTTCTAACTGTTGAAGCAATGAAGAAACAAGATGCATAGATATGCCCAAGACTATAATGTCATCAACATAGATCAAACAAAATAGTTTTTCAGTACCCGTGCTTCTAAAAAAGAGTAAATAATATGTTTTAGAGCCTTGGAAACCAAGCTCACACAAGGCATCCGTCAAACATTTATTCCATACTCGAGGAGCCTGTTTAAGACCATAAATAGACTTCTCTAGCTTGCATATGTAATTAGGGTGATTAGGATCAACAAAACCTGGTGGTTGAACCATGTATACATCCTCTTCTAGCTTACCATGCAAGAACACGTTAGAGATATCAAGTTGATTAACAATCCATCCCTGTGACACGACAATAGAAAGCAATAGTCGAATAGTTGTAGGTTTGACAACATGACTGAAAGTATCATCAAATTCAATTCCAGAACGTTGATGGAAACCCTTGGCAAATAATCTAGCTTTATGTCGTTCAATGAAGCCATCTGGTCTTCTTTTTTGTCTTGAAAATCCATTTACAACCAATGATATTCGTAGCTTGATGAGGTGGAACCAACCTCCAAGTACCAGTTGCAATAAGTGCATTATATTCCGTAGACATAGCAGATCTCCATTCAGGAATTTTAATAGCCTGAGTATAACATGTGGGAGTGTAACATGCGGGATCAAGAGCAAGGCTACATGAGGTAGAGAAGGACTGGATACGTTTGGGCTTAAGATTTCCTATTTGCGCTCGTGTAATAATTAGATGATTTCTAATAGGTATGACTACATCCAATGAAATAGCACCACTAGAATTAGAGTCATCTGGAGAATCAGTAATAGCACCACCAATCAAATTATTAAGGCCTTAAACTTGTGTATTATGTGGACTAGTACTAAGTGAAACAGGAGAGGCTTGTGATGGAGATTGTGCAGGAGAACAGTGCACAGAGGATGGTGAATGAGTTGATTTGGGTTCTTGGATGGCAGGTGTTTGAGGTTGCGATATTAGTGGATGCATATGTGCAACTGGAACAATATGAGGAGTAGGAATAACAAGAGACAGAGTTGTTTTAGGCTTAGTAGACGCAGCACACACACCATCGATTTCTTGAAAAGGGAATACCTGTTCATCAAACAACACATGACGTAAGACAAAATTTGTTAGAGACACGATTATAACACTTGTAGCCTTTGTGAGTGCGACAATAACCAAGAAAGACGCAGGGACTTGAACGTGGACTTAATTTATTTTGCGAATGAGGGCGAAGCCAAGGATAACATAAGCAACCAAAAACATGTAATTGATTGTAATCAGGCTTGTCACCAAACAAAATTTCATATGGAGTTTAATGATTTAACCGAGGAGTGGGCAGACGATTGATAACAAAGACAGCCGTTTCAAATGCGTTTGTCCAAAATAGAAGGGACATGGGAGTGAAAAAGAAGTGCACGACCAGTTTCAATTACATATCTATGTTTCCTTTCAGCACACCCATTCTGTTCAGGGGTATATGGACAAGAAACACGTTGTGTTATCCCATGTGTGCACAAATAGAAAGTCAATGCTTGAAACTCCCCTCCCCAATCTGTCTGAAATTGTTTAATGGAACAACCGAAAAATTTCTCAACCAATAAACGAAATTAATGAAAAATATCAAGCACATCAGATTTGTTCTTAATAAAATATATCCAAGAATATTTGCTAAAGTGATAAAAAAAAATATAGCATAATAACGAAAACCATCATTTAAGATTTTCGGGGTTGGACCCCAAACATCCGAACAAATCAAATCTAAAGGACCACGGGCTGAATATTCAGACACTAAAAAAGGCAACTTATGAATTTTGCTCTTTACACAAGCCTGACATAATGAACTACGTGAAATAATAGAGCTATCAGAACCTAAATTATTGCTAGAAACTAAACGACGAACTGTGAAAGAAGAAGCATGTCCAAGCCGAGCATGCCAGTCTCCCAATGTAAATTCACAAGAAACATTATTAGCCTTAACAAAAGAACTAACAGAAATTAAATTTTGCTTAGCAGTAGAGACGTACAAAATATTGTCTAAATTAAAAGAAGCCCATGGAACATGCAAAGAAGAAGAACCAGTGTAAGATATAGGTAATTTAGAACCATTACCTAGAATAACTTCCTCGGGACCTTGATATTCAGAGTGAATAGCGAGGTTGCCAAGATTAGCAGTAACATGGTGTGTGGTGCCACTGTCCATAAGCCAAGATTGGGAGGGTTGTGAAGAGGTGCTAGCAAGATTACAAGATGGTTTATTAACACCATGATTAGCATTCTCGGTCCTCGGTGAAGGGAAAACACGAGACACATGTCCAAGTCCTCCACAATTATAACAACTGATGGTAGAATTATCCAGTGGTGCTGTTTGCATGACTGGATTATAGAATTGGTTGTTTGTGGCAGCAGTTTGTACTGAAGTAGAGAACCCACGACCAGGTGGTGATGGAGAAGCAAAGTATCCACCCCTGCCCCGTCCTCGGTTGCCATTGCCACGGCCCCGACCTTGTCCTCGCTGAAGTTGAGCCATTCCATAGTGAGCAGTTGGCGTAGTTATTACAGATTCTTCATTCTTCAGTTGTCTCTCTTCCGTCAAAAGGAGACCATATAATTTATCAAAAGATACATCAATCTGTGTCGCGTCAATAGACCATGTAAAAGGGCAATAAGATACACCTAAGCCACATTTAACATACTCAACAAGATCGTCCTCATTAATGGGATGTTGTAAAGCAACAAGTTGATTAGCTTTACTCTTAGCTTTCTGAATATACATCTCAATCGAATCAGAACCATGACGAAGAGTGTATAACTGATTTTTCAATTCACAAATTTTTGACTTCGATGCCGTAGCATACGCTGAAATCAGGTTTTCCCAGGTTGCACGAGGCGTCTCAACACCTACTATTTGTGGTAACACACTCTCTGAAACAGAGGCCATAATCCAACTCAAAACTATTTGATTTTGACGTACCCAATTTTGATACAAAGGATTCAATTGATTTTCACCAAGAAATCTTTCTGGAATTGGTTGAGAGCCATCAAGATGATGCTCTAATCCATAACCACGAATCATAGGCAGAATTGAGTTCGCCAAAGTAAGAAGTTCGTTGAAGTCAGTTGGATTGAGAGTTGATGCATAGGGTTAAACGATAGGGATGGCAGCTTTGTCGCTGAAGCAGCAGACACAATGGTAGCGGCTGAAGTTCCTGGCATACCTAGGGTTTTTTTTTTTGGCTTCTGATACCATGTAAAGTAGAACCCAACGTGACCTTCATTGATAATATATTTAGGTATTTATACAAGAGTTTATACATAGACAATTACATAAATAACCCTTAGTAGATACTTTAACTAATACCTAAATACCATACTTATCAGGTACCCCTATTCAATTTGTAGGGAATTAAGACCATAACTGCTGAAGTACTAACAATTCGGGAAGCTATGGAAAAAACACTACAAAAGGGGTGGTCAAAGATTCACATACTGTCAGATGCAAATAATGTCATACAAATATTGCAAAAGAATTTGATGATATCTTGGGAAATAGAGATCATTTACGAGGATGTCTGGCGATTGATGAGGTCTTTTGAAGAATCAAGATTATATATATTCCTCGAACATGGAATGTGTTAGCTCATAATCTAGCTAAAATGTCTATTTCAAGTTGAAATAAATTAAGTGGATCTTAAAATTTTCTTGAGTTGCTTAAACAAAAGCCCATATTCGTACAAGCCAGAAAAAGAGTTCAAATATATTAGGGAAAATAACACACAAACTTTGATCAAAATTGTTGTTACACACTCTAATTTTTGTGGGAGGCAGTATTCCTGTGATAGTAATTATATTGTTGATAATTGTTGCGGTTGAGTTTTCCGTTGCCGGCATTGACAGAATTTTTCATTTCCGGTATCGACACTTGTTAAATGACTGAATTTTCGATCAAGAAGAAAGCAAAAAAATAAAAGTAAAAGAGAAAATGTTGACATATTAAGTTTTAATTATAATTAATAATCAAGTTTAATTTATTAAAAATATCCAATTAAAGATTGACATGTTGTATATCTTCCCTAATTAAAAAAAAATTAACTTAACATCTAAAGTCGACATGTGTATATATTCCCTAATTAAAAATTAAAAATTAAAATTAAGTAATTAACTTAATATATAAAATCAAGGATATTTAATAGGAAAAAAAAAAAGAGGAACGATATGTACTGCCACGTGGTAAATAAAGATGGGTTCATTTTACTTTAATTCCACTCTTATGCACTAATTGTGAGTGTGGTCACTTGCTCATCCAACTAACCTGATAATACCATCAGTAATACACTAAAAAATAATTTAGGGGGGTCATAGGACCCTGCGATATTGGAGTGTGTAATAATAATTTTGATCAAAATTTATGTGTTTTGAACCATTTTTCCAATATATTAATTGGAAGAATATTAATTATTTCAAAATAAATATATCCAGTACTATAGATGCAAATCATAGGATGAAGATGATTTTGCATAATATTTTGCGTAACTAGAGGTCCATGTGACTGCTTTATGGCTCATTGCTATAACTTTGTAAATTTACTGCGAATTAGCGACAAATTTGGTGAGTGCATTCTGCATTTTCTTAATAACATTTCCCCCAAGAAAAGCAACAAGTTCTTTTTAGCCATGGATTCCGTCAATTGCTAAAACCAATTTTATTTTTTTCGTAGTGATAGTATTTTAAAATTTTTACTTATGTAGAATTTAATATATACATAACTCACCTTCAAACCAGCTACTAACCAGCAACCCTCCATTCTTTCCCGCTGATCAAGTATTGTGATTTCTGTGCATGAAATGAAAGTCTCTTAGTTTTCATTTTCTACTCTTGATTTACAATTCCAGTAAAGAAAAGGATGAAGTTCGAAATGAGTGACCTCATTGTGTAAAGAAAATAGAGCGACATGGATTAACCGTAGCAATCCAGAAGTATAACAAGAACTCATTAGATGTGCATCAATTAGCTCCGATGGACTACATACTCTGCGGACATGTAGCCACTATATCACATATTAAACAGAAAATAACATTAAACACAGGATATTTATTATAAGCAGGGGCGGCTCAACTCTAAAGCCACCGAAGCAATGCTTTAGGTACCTAGAAAATAAGGCCTTACATTTCTACTTCTTAATTTGTTTAATTCACTTCAATTTGAATCAATCATATTTTAAAATTTGTTTTGTAAGACTGTCTTCAATTCTTTGAGGTTTCTTAAACATATCAAGCTCAAATTAATTAAATTGTCAAATAATTAAATTTAAAAAGACTTTGTCTTAATTTTGAATGCCTTTTGAAAGCCTAACAATATATACAAGTAAAAATGATACTCTAATTGATATACTCAATCAAATGAAGTCTCAATTATTATTTTTAATATTTCTACTACTTCTAGAATATTTTGATAGTTTGTATAACAATAGATTCAATTGATAAAAATTTCAAAACTATAATCAATAAGAACTTATCTGAAATATATACATTTGTAGTATTATATAACGTATAATAATTTATATATACCTATTCGTGTCTTACAACTCCATTCATGTACAATGTATCAAGTATAGCTAGTTCCATATTAGGATAAAATTAGATTAAACAAGTGGATATCACAAAGAAATCACACAAGAGTATCTGTAACTGCTCATTTAAATTGAAATCTTCATCCATTTCATTGTTGTGACTTTCATGTGTCTCACCGCTTCTCTCCCTACACAAAACTCTCAGAATTCTTAGGACTACATTGTAAAAGAAAAGAAAAAGTAAAATAGGAAGATTTCTATCATTCGTTTTAGGAAAAGAAAATCTATTTATGGTAAGAAATTCCGGGCAAATACCCAACATTCATTACTTTGAAAGGCTAGTAATTATGTTTATCTTGATTTGCAGTTTCTAGATAGTATCAATTAGCTCCAATGTTTATGTTGATTTGCCTAGTAATTATGTTTATCCTGATTTGCAGTTTCTAGTAATTAAAGAGAAGCATGAAGTCTGAATTAGATTCAATGTTCATCTTGATTTGCAGTTTTTAGTAATTATGTTCAACTTGATTTACAGTTTCTAGTAATTATGTGCATCTTGATTTGCAGTTTCCAATGCCGTTGGACAAGTATGCCTATACACATACAAGTTTGCTCAACCATACGACGGGGCAACAAACATTTTAATGCTATCGTATCTGTAAGCTGTGTCACCTTTTTAATTTTTCATTATTTATGTTAATTTACGTCACTAATTCTTCTTTTTGTTTGAATTATATTAGTGTGACTGTTGTGGAAACGTTGGTTTTGATAGTTGAAGAACAGGTGCCTATGTCTGTAATGTTGCTAGAGGTGATGGGACTTGCGCTCGACTATGATTTCGTGGATTTTGGATTTAACTGGACTGTCCACGCATGGTTTGATGGGAAATGGAACCGTATATATAGCTTCTATTGGACTTCGCACTGACAACTTCTTTGTGATGCAGGTGCAGATGAATGAAGAAAAAGCTTCCTCTTAGGGCTATAGTCATGGACATGGAAGGTTATTACATGCCAACAGATTAATATTATATATATACGCATATATATATAGACCAAATAATTAATTCGATAAGATGAATTATACTTGTATGTTAGAATTACAAGTTCTTATATAGTATAGTACTCTATAGAATTATATATTTATTAATTTTAAACAATTATACTTTAAATTACTGTTTAGATGCGCCCATAGATAGTTTTCAGGAGTCGCAACTAACCCAAAACAGAACCAGTTCTGCTAATTTTTGTTGGGTACTAGAGCACTTCTCAAATGTATATATACAATCACCAGAGCAAGTTCCTTCAAATAAGGTTATTTGTATGGTGAACAAGTAAAGACCCAAAACACAAGACAGAACTAGTTAGGACAGTATCTGGTTAAAAACTAAAAGGCAAAAAGAGAATAAAAAAACGTCATCACACCATAATCCAACTTTGTGACTGCAGTAATGACGAAGTAGATACATGTGAATAGAAGCAAATCAAGACAGACAAGATGAATTTTCAGCCCTAGACCAGTGCGCTTCTTATGTCAGCATATTCTACCACGTCAGTTTGAAACAAATGGTCGAAGCTCGAGATGATGAAGAAAGATCTCCATACAGTGCAGTGGAGTTCTCAACTTCAATTTAAGGCAGTACCTCCAACATTTGAAACGTCTTGACTCACAACAGACAGGAACAATCTCTCTTTGCATTAGTTTCTCTCTCAGAAACTGTACCAAAAAGCAGAACAAGAATGAGAAGATTAAGCACTAATATTCTTTTACTATATAAGCAACAAATATCCTATATAAGCTAAGACAGGAAAATCAAATTCACTTGTATAAAATCCTCATTGTTCCCGCCAGATTCCTTCAATTGACAGAGTCTCTGGATGACAATATAAGATTAAATACTTTAATGCATATCAGGATCTTGAACACGATAATCTTACATAGAGATCGTTAGGGGCACATACCTGATGAGGAAGACATCATCACATAGAGAAGCGCAAGCGTTAGTCGTAAATTGGTTTCTACCTCCTTGCCCTAGCTTTATGTTACCACAACCGTCAGAGATGAAATTATTGTAGAGAATATATGGTAACCCTAATGGGTGGAGGGAGGACCAATTTATAGAGGTTATGACTTAATTTGGTACGCCCATCAAGTAACCAATGTACGGATGAGATCTATTCTTTATTAAATATTATTTATGGTATTACTTGGATTACAAGTAAACTTGGGTCATAAGTAAGAAATAATTAATAATAATTCTTACATTCTCCCACTTGGCCCAATGACCATATAACATTAATATTTCATAAACATTAGTTGCGCGTATATTAAATCTCTTCTATAATGTCCATCATACATACCATAATATAACAAACTACTAATGCGAGTTATGGCGGCTGTACATAAATTTTAAGCTACATACTTCCTTCCATATACTACTCCATTAGCAACTTATTATACTAGGTTCATAAGCTATAAAAACATATAACATTATGGTCCACAATAATGTCTCATAGAGACTTATCTTGTAATATCTCAAAACAATAACGTATACACCATTATGAGAAACAAGAAATTCATTAATGTATATCAGAAACACATAATATGAGCTCAGAGTGTAAAAACATCATAAATGTATCGATCATAAGTACAACCAAGACGCATATTTGAACATGTTCTTTAAATGTCTTTGGTTGTTAGCCTTTTGTTAACAGATCTGCAATCATGAGATCAGTTCTAATATTCTCAAGTAACACTCTTTGTTTCTGAACTTCTTCCTTAACAATAAATTATTTTAATTCCATATGTTTGGCACATTTGGAGTACTTATCGTTCTTGGAGAAGAATACTGCTGCAGCATTATCACAATAAATTTTCAGCAGCTTGGTAATGGTGTCGACAACCCCAAGTTCTGAAATGAAGTTCCGCAGCCATTATGCATGAATTGTGGATACATAACATGCCACAAACTTTCTTTGCAATTTTTTTCATTAATCCATTCTTGGTTTACTTTGATATCTTCCTAGCATTCAGACCACAAAACTAATATCCAGTCTTGTGCAAGTTTGAACATACATCAAACTTCCAACAATAGAAGATGAAGAAATTGATTTCATTTCTTTTCGTTCTACATCATTCTTTGGGCATTGCATGAGATTAAATTTGTCCCTTTTTTTTTTAATAGGAACTATTCTTAATTGTTCATGTTAAATCTCTCTAGAACTCTTTTGATATAACCTTTTTGATACAGTCTCAATAATCCTTGTGATCTATCACGAAATATTTCTATCCTTATCACATAGGATGCCTCACTCATATCTTTCATTTCAAAGTTCATAGAGAGAAAGTCTTTCATCTCACGCAATATGCCTAAATCATTAACAGCAAGTAAAATGTCATCAACATATAGGATTAAAAATATAAACTTACTCCCACTGATCTTTTGATAAATACAGCAATCAATGGTAATCTCCTTAAATCCAAAAGATGATATGATATCATTAAACTTTATATATCATTATCGTGAGGCTTGTTTGAGTCCATATATTGACTTCTTTAGCTTATACACCATTTGATTTTTTCCTTTAATTTCAAAACCCTCTGGTTGGTCCATATAAACATCCTCCTCGAGGTCTCCATTAAGAAAGAGTTTTCACATCTATTTGATGTAACTCTAAATCATAATGAACTACCAAAGCTAAATCAATTCTTAATGAGTCTTTCTTTGAGTCCGGTGAAAAGGTCTCTTTATAATCATTGCCTTTTTTTTTTAGTGTATCCCTTGGCAACAAGTCTGACTTTATATCGTTCAATATTACCATTTGAATCGCGTTTGATCTTGTAGACCCATTTACACCCGATTTTTTTAGAATTTTCTGGTAATTGAACAAGATCCCAGACTTTGTTGTATTCCATGAATTTTAACTCTTCATTCATGGCATCAATCCATTTATCATACTCAATGCTTTCTATGGCCTGTGAAAATGAAACCGAATCTTTATTAATTCCAATGTCAAAATTTGGTTTTTGCAAATAAATCACAAAATCATCTGAAATGGCCGATTTTCTTAATGGCACTGTTTGTGGTTCATTTGCGTCAGATACTTGTGAGTTAGTTCCTTCTTGAAGTGTTTCACCCAAATATTGTTCAACATTGTTAAAGTGTTCTTCAACAAGAGGAACAACATTTGTGATCGGTGCGGAAGTAGGTACATTCATGGGCAATGAAATATTTACCTTTACCTCATTAAATTTCCAAGTCGTTCAACACTCCTAACTTCACCATTCTCAAGGAATTTTGCAAATGGATCTGGACATTGTTCTGATTCATTATACTTTCCATAATATTTACCACCTCTATCTGACGTAATGATTTTCACTTTCCTATCTAATTGTCTTTCAACCTCATTAACGTACACTTTGAGAGCATCCATTGCTTGAGATTTTTCTTTCAACAAATAGATAAATTCATAACATGAAAAGTCACCGATAAAGGTGATAAAATATTTTTTTTTCTCCACCTAAAGATGGAACATCAAAGGGTCCGCAAATATCAGTGTGTATAATTTGACCACTTTGGTGACTAACAAACTATATAAATACAAAGCACACATAATATCATAAAATTTTGTGCATGTGAATAATTTTATACATTTTAGTTTTGCCACTTTGGTGACTAACAAACTAAAGAAACATAATACATGCATCAAGTGATTATAAATATTTTATGTGTGGACGTTAATTTCTCTAGTTTGGCCACTTTGGTGACTAACAAACTACATAAATACAAATTCACACATAATATCTTAAAATTTTGTGCATGTGAATAATTTTATACATTTTTGTTTGGCTACTTTGGTGACTAACAAACTATAGAAACATAATACATGCATCAGGTTGAAAAACCAGACTCAGTCTCTCTTGAAATACTGAATATGCCAATAAATAATGAATTGTACCAATCCACATATGTCAAGTGATCATAAATATTATATGTGTAGACGTTAATTTCTCTAGCTTGGCCACTTTGGTGACTAACAAACTATAGAAACATAATATACACACATATTATTTATTGCTTAATATAACGACCACTTTGATTTATTGGACAATTTAAAACAAAACATAATAATTGCATTATGTGAGGATTAACTTAAAGCCAAACACAAGTACAAAATTAGCTACAAGTTTGATGATAATTTGAAGATAACGTAAGAGTATATAATAACTTGTGGCCACAATTACTATTACAAGTTTAACTTGGAAACACTAGAAAACTGAGTCATACTTAAAGCCAATCAAGTTGCATGGACAACATGTATTGATGTAATCTAGCCAATCACAAGAAATTCAATAAAAATTTCCACTGCATGCAACAAAGAAGCACATACAAGAATAACGAATAATGTAGCAGCCCCAAAAGAGAAGAAATTTAAAACGGTTAATTAGCATACATTATCAACTCGAACTGCTTTGTTGTTATGTACACAATTTGAAGATAACGTAAGGTAGTTCACATAATTCATAAATACAATGCTACATAATTTTTTATGCGGTTACATAGTTTACGGAAATTATCAGTTCAAACAATCCAAGCTCTGATACCACTGTTTAACTAGAAAAAGAATATAAAAGGAAAAATGACTAAGTTTTCGAAAAATCGATTAAACCTATGGTTTAAGAGAAATCGAATTTCCAAAAGGACAGAGTCGCCACTTAATTTTTAGTAAAAAATCAAGAAAAAATATAAGATTTTTCAAAAGACTTAAACAGATAAAATCAATTAAGAAAAAAGGTTCGAGTTCAAATGTACATTCCGAGAAGGTATTAGGCCCTCGGAATGCCCGCTAACTCGCGGTTGACCGACGATTTGACCAAAATGATTTGACTAATTTTAAAATCTCAACTAAGTAAAAGAACTCCTAACGACTTTGACTAATTTTGAAACTTTAACTAAGTAAAAGAACTCATTTTATTTTAACTAATTTTATTGAGATTTTAACCAAGTAAAAAAAAACTCATTTATTTAAACTAATTTTTGAAATTTTAACTAGGTAAAAGAACTCATTTATTTTAACATATTTATTTATTACTATTATTATTTTTTATCATTTCTATGTATCTTAAGGGAAAAGGGACTAAATGGGGTTTTTCTAAGGAGAAGTAACTCAAGTGTTGACAATACCAAAAATTAAAATAGAAGCTAGGTAATAAAAATATGTGTAAAATAAATATCTATATGTTGTGCCGTAATTTAACTATTTCTAGAAAAATCACTTTTTGAAATGTTCTGAGTATAAAACAATTTTGAGAAAAATACTTAGAAAAGAGTCGCCACTTAATTTTTTAAAGAAATTAAGAAAACTTATAATTTTCAAAGATTTAAACATAAAAAATCATTTGAAAATACCAAAGAGGGTTCGGGGTTCAATTTACACTTCGAGAAGGGTTTAAGCATTCGAAGTGTCCGCTAACATGCGGTTGACCTGCGACTTGACTAAAAATGTATTTGACTATTCTTA
>JAJOOH010027173.1:0-12276 GCA_029582605.1 Solanum gracilifrons
GATTTATTATTTTTCAAATACAAAAATTATCCCACAAGTTTATATATTGTAAAAATACCCCCCCCCCCCTATCCCATATATATATATACTAGTCATTTATTTCATATATAAATAAAATTTATAATTCATATCATTACTTTTTAAACTATTTATATCATGATTATTTTTCACTAACATAGAATTTATTATTAGTTCAAATCAACTTATACTTTATCATTTATATTCCCCAAATTCATAATTTTTTTAATCAAATATATTTACCAACCAAAATGGCCAACAAATGACTCAAAGTAACAATGTTAGTTCTTCTTTTCAGTCATATGAACGAGAAATGCAAGTTCAACTTGAGAAGATTGTCCGTACTATGTGAGATAATTATATTAAAGACTAATACACCACAACTTATGTTTAACTTTTCTTTTATTGAATTAAAGCTTGATCAATAAATATTGTATTTTTTAAGAATATTTTTGTGATAGTGTATTATGCAATTTTATTAACTTGTGCTTATTTGATGATATTGTATAAAAAATTGGGATAATTTTAATAGTTTTACAATTCATAGGGTATTTCAAATCGCATTATGTTACTCTCATTCATCTCCCATTGCACCATCTCTCAATTTCTCTTTACTTCAGTAGGTAAGTTTTTTTGCAATTATTTGGCCTTTTTATTTTGATTCTCTAACTGTGCTTGATTTTTTAAATTTGTTTGGGTTGAAGTGTTCTTTTTTAATTTGTGGTTTGTTGGGTAGTTATTTCAATGGACAAGGCAACAGAGATTTATGTGTATTTCCCTTGTTTAACCAATATTGGTATCGCGCAAAATTTGATTCCGAACTTGAAGAAGAAGAAACTATCATTGAATGATCCCGTTGCGATACTCCCTCCATTGAAGGGTGGAGTAGGGGGAATTGGGACCGTTTATGGTAATGACTGTTAGGACCGAAATAAGCAGGTGTAACGCAGAAGCTAACAAAGCAAACCTCGAAAGACCATGAGTAAGAAGACAAACAAGAAATATACAAAGACACAAAGATTTAACGTGGTTCGGTCAATCGACCTACGTCCACAAAGGAGATGAGCAATCCACTATAAATATGAGAGTACAAAATATAGAAAGAACAAGCCTCTATTTATAAAGTCCTAAAACTTTTCCTCTATTACACTGTTACTGTTCCACCTCTTTTAAAGCACACCATATCCATTCAAGCTTTATATTTTGGGACAGCTTTATAATTATGACTTGAGGTGAAGTTTATGACCTAATTACGAAAACTTGGTCATGCCTAGTATCAGTAAATTGAAGGGAGGGCTATGATACTGACTATCAAGTTTCTGATCCAATGGAAATTGTGTTTTATAATGTAGGCAATGGTACTATTCAGTTTCTCAATGTAGTGTTTGATTTTGCTGTCCATGATGACTTGATTGCAGTAATCGCGAATTTGAGGAACTATTAAATGTTTCTAATTATGTGCCGGCAGTGGTCATTGATCGTACATTCTATTGGTTTAATTACCTTGGCATGTGTTTGTATGGATATGATAGTAAAATGTTGGTGATCCTTCATACAATTCTTGTAGTGAATTAACCATCACCTCCCTCCACGTGGTAGAGAAAACGGTCACTAACTTACGTGTGTTAGTTGAGACAACTCGGGCTTACTGCTTTGATGATCCTCACCTCGTGATTGCATGAGGAGGCATGATCAACAACAACATACGCGGTGTAATCCCACATAGTGGGGTGAGGTAGAGAGGCAAATGAAATGAACTATTCAAGAAGAATAAATTATTTCACCACCAACAGATGCCATTAGTATGGCTATGCTAATGTCAGATTTCATCTGTAATGAATGAACATGATTTTTTATTTTTTATTTCTAATTTCAAGAAAATCCGTGCTTATAGTAATGCATATTGCACCATGTATCTTCTTCTTTATGCTTGAATGCATTAATCGCGTTTTACTTGTACTCTACATAGCTACAATGTTGGAACCTTGTCTAGTTTTAGCCATTGAGAATTACAGGTCATTCATGAGAAATGTTTCTCTCAAAACTTGGGATCTATCTAATACTAGTTTCTAAGGTTACATATTGAGTTGTGAGCCAGGCGCGCAATTGGGATAAGAAATCTGAAATATGCTGCTTCAGTACATATATAGACACTCCAACACCAAGTTTGTTGACACCTTTGATGAACAAGCTCTATAGCTTATCATTTTTTATGACCTTCTCTATTATAATTAATAACAGAATGTTTGACAAGTGCACCACTTGAGCAAACATTGTGGACTATTAACATGGATGATATATACTAGTATGTTTTCTGTCTTGTTATCATTAAAACGTTTATGATTTAAGTGTTATTACTTACTATTAGTTATTGGGATAGTGACTCACTCCCCATTATATTTTTATTACAAACATTATTACAGGTGACGTCAATGAGACTTTCTTTAGTTAGAGTGTATGAGTTGACAAATTTATGATTAGCGAACATTGCTTTGTGTGGACAAGAAGTTATTTGTTTGATATAGTCCTTTTTGTAAAACTCTTAGAGTCACTTCGTTAGTCATTTCACTAATGTCATGTGTATTCTTTCATTGTTATCGATTTTTTATTAGTATTAAGCTTATTTTCATATATGGAGATGGATTTAGTATTAGTATTATATTTCAAATAGAATATTGATGATTATTGTGGCTTGTTTTGGTGATACTAGTTGAATATGTTATTGATTTCTACAACAAGAATATTTGTTAAGACTTGCCTTGAGATCCTACCCCTGAGCATCAACCACGGTCCTAAATGTATGGTCACACAAGTGAAATAGCTAGTGAACCCATATAACTCATGAACACAAGATCATTCACGGGTAGTAATATTATTAAATTATTATTTGAACCGGTTGGTTCAAGTTTTTCAAATCAAATCATTTGTGTTAGATTTTTAAAATCTATAAATCAAACCAAATTAATAAACTCGAGTTTTTCAACCTCGAATTTTTTTGAGTTTTTTCGGATTTCTCGAATTTTCAAATTTTTTAAGTAAAGTATTCATAGAAATATATAATTAACTTGAGCTTCAAATATTTTTTAGTCCTATCAAAATACAACTATCTAAGATATTACTTAAGAAAACAACACATAATATGATATGAGTGAAGACACTAAAATATTCAATGAAAATAATTATGATATCATATAAAACAAATACTGCAAATAAATAAGTCATAATGAAAATGATCATAATTTAAATGTATTAAATTATTGCTAAAATAAGTGTAATAAGTATTAATTGCATGACTAAACATCAAAGAAAAACGAAAATTAGGTTATTAATTTTAATTGTCTAAACCAATGTAAAACTAAAGAACAAATATTCAACATTATTGTTATTCTTAGTGTTGAATTAATTCTTTTCTTAGCACTTTGCATTAGTATTGATTTGATTTGAGATTTATTAGAGTTACTAATATTTATGGACTATAACTTTTATTGGATCATTCAAAATTCTAAGTCAAACTTGAAATAATATGTTAAAAGATAAAAACTATGAAAAAGTATAAGAAATATTTATAAGTTATAACAAAATAAATACCTTTATGTATAAAATAAATTTTAAAAACTATATATATAATGTTGGGTTGTGTTTGTCTCGGATTGATTTTTTTAAAGTTAAAACCAAATCAACCCAAGTATAGTTGGTTATTTTTTCAATACTCAAAGTCAAAACAGATCACTAGTTAGTTTTTTTTTTCTCGGGTTGACTCAAGTTGCAGTTTGGTATGGTTTTCGATTAAAATTTGTTCACCCTTTTATATATGTGTGTATGGAATACAATCTGGTTTTCATAAAAACAATAAATTATACCACATTATATACAAACATATATAAGTATATGGATTGTGTATAGAATATGATATACAGATTGATTTATGTTATATTTTTTTATACTACCAAATTTTATACACACATGTTTTAGTGTATGAATTATGTTAAAATATGGTGAATACAAACTGATATAGTTAATGAAGTGAATTCAATTAAGTAATGGAGTTTTGAAGAAATAAAAGAGAATGAGGGTATGTATAATAGAATTTCTGAATTTTCAGAAGAGAGAATATGAGGAAACAAAAATGTATGAGAAACTTATGAAATAAATATCAATTAATTAATTGGAAGATATTATGGAATTGATATCTTCGGTCAATTTTAAAACTCTTTATTTATGGAAAGCAAAATTGAGTTAATTAATGATTAAAAAGTTATTAACCGTGTTTTTTAAAAAATAAAATAAAAATTGTTTTATTATATTGTTCGATTTCAATAGAATCTACTTTAATATATTGAAAATTAGAAAACTTTAATTTGGATTTAATAACAACTACTTAAAATCATTTTTCTTCTTAATAACAAGTACTTGAATCACTTTTTTTAATCTTATCCAAACACAATAATAATACTTTAAAATTATTTTCTCTTAAAAATATCTAAAATAAATTAATTCAAACAGACTCGAATAGAACCCTCTTTTTTACCAAGTTTTCATTATATTGTTCCTATGAGTAAATAAAATAACCTAAAACGCGTCAAAGATTTGTGGGGGAAAAGGTGATAGAAGCATTGTATGCCACTGAAATTTCAAATGCTTTTTTTAATTTCTTTTTGTTGTGTTTTTGCTTCATTACTTCAACCTTCTTTTTCTTTTTTGGTATTCGACCGATAGGGACGTGCACTGTGTAGTTGAAATTATATTTCAACGGACATGAATTCTTCAGAAACAGTCTCTTTACCTTGAAGTAAGGGTATAATCTACGTATATTCTATTCTTCTCAGACTCCAATCACTTCATCTATAAAATTTCACTGAATATGTTATTATTGTTGTGCAATTAATGATATGATCAGAAGCAATAACAATTGTCTAAAAAATGAAATAAAAAAAAAATTAGGATGAAGAGATAAATGAATTTAATTGTGAATAAAAAGGGATCTCGTCAAAAACAGTAACCAAGTCAAATGATTAATTGGATTGTCTTATTAGATCAATATTTTATGGTTCATATTGACACTAAAATTGTTATATTTTCTTGCATATTTTGTTGGAAATATAAAGTGGGCTCTTGATGATATTATTAGAAAGGAACAAAAAGGATGGAAGAGTGAGATATATAAACATTTAGCTCATTTGATATCATTAGAAAACGGGTTATATATATAGGTGCTAAAAGAGTCTTCTAAAATAACATTTATTAATTAAGTACTTTCATAATATAAATAATCTTTCTCTGCGCTACTCTTCCGAGACTTTTGCTTGGAGTTCAGTGTATTTGACTTTTTCTTGCAAATTCTTTCTGAACCACTTTTTAAGGAATGTCAAGTATGCATATTTATGAATCCTCCGTTCATGAATGGAATATGCGATAGAAATTCATCAAAGATTGCTAAAATGTTTCTTTTTTACTAAAATGATCGAATTTCTAAACTTGACGTGGGAAGTGGAGGTTCTAAAGACCACAGAAAGAGTTGAAAGCGGCTGAGCACATCCCATTTCACAAGAGTCAAGCCCTTCAACGGGTTAAACGTGCCATAAATGGCTTTTAGTGGACTCAAAAAAGAAATCAGATTGGTTTCAACACTACATACGATATTTCATTCCGTCCCTCACTTGCTTCAGCTTCAGCCACTAGAATTTCCGATATTCCTTTTTATATCTCATCAAACAAATGACATCTTCTTTCTGGAAATCCTACATACACTTGAATCTAACCACATTGATATAATAAAAATTACCTAGATATATAAAACAAAAGATCATGCACCTAGGATAACTAAAAGACATGAATCTAGGCACTTCAAACATTTAAGTTCACTATTTTGAACATTCTCCTTTTAAACTTAAATGTTTTTTTTTAATATTCTTCAATCTTAACAATTTCAATTTCATTTTCAGCATCCTAGCTAGCTCTTTGTTTACATGTTCACAACTACATATAGACAATTCATTCTCCATCACCATCTAACTTTTGGCTAGACTAAACACAAACTCACAAAAGACTTGATCTCTTGTCTTCTTTTCCTATCTTGTGAAGTCCTTCAAGACCTACATTTTCTTGATTAGTTATTATCTTCACAAATTTGGAGCATTAACTCTTCTTTTGCAAATGGCCAGCCTCCCAACAAGTCCTCAAATTTAGACACACACTTTTCAATGGAATTTGCCAAAATCTTTCATCTTTACAATTTCAGGATTGAACTAATGCTCTTATATCATTTGTTAGAAATATAAACATGCCCTTGATAACATCATAGACACAAAGAGGATAGAAGAGTGAGATAAACATTTATCGCTTTGAAATCATTAGAAAAACTTCACTCTTACTCCCTCCGTTCAACAATAGTTGTCCACAATACTAATATAGTAATATTACTCTTATTATTTATTGTTTCTTAAGGGGTGTGTCAAGTCAGTAGTGAACAACTATTGTTGGATAGAGAACACATGATATCCTTTCAAAGGGGCTTATACAGGTACTAATAGAGTCTTTCCAAATAACACCTATAAATTAAAGTATTTTCACATACACTTGAATCTAATCACATTAATACCATAAAAGTTATCTTGATATATAACACAAAAGATCATGCATTTAGGATAACAAATAGACATATAATCTAGACATGACTTAAATATTTAAGTTTTACTATTTTCAACGTATATATATGGTCGACATGTGAAGAAAAAATAATCTACATATATTAATTACTCAATCAATTAACCTCAATCATATCCATATTTTTACCTTAAGCAATATGACTAGAGATCCCCGCTAGCTCTTCCTCTTTTTTTCTATCTTGACTTGGACTGAATTGAAAAATAATAATGAAGGTTATACCTTTTCCTATAATTTCTCCATCTAGTGACTAGACCAGAATTTTTACTCTAAAACTTAAAACGCAAAAATAAATAAATACATACTTTGTGATATTTATGAATACCACTATTAGAAATTTCCATTTAAAAAAAAAAATCATAGCAATTCAACTATAGTATATATTTGTTCATACAAAAAAAATTGACCTATAGTTAATTTTCCAACAAAGGAATATCAATTGACTCCCTGAACAAGGGTAGGTCAACAAATAATGGCTTAAACGGAATTATTTAATTTTCGACAAGCACAATTAGACCCTTATTGCAACAAATAGTAATAAAGAAGAAGAAATTGTTGCTACTTATTGATAGCTAGGGCTTACTTGAGACTTGGGACCGGAGTTTCCTCAATCAAGGGAGATACAAATTCCGCGAAACCATCAACAGGTGATGCTGCCACATGATCTGATCTTTCCTCGTACAGAGCAACAGAAAAGTTTAGATCATGCTGGCAGCTTCAACTGCTAGTGGTTCACGATCCGATATTCTTCACATCGGTCCTAGATCCACAAATTATAAGAGTACTTGAAATGTATATCTAACACACAAGTACTTGAAATTAAGTATAGGAAGTGGATGTGTATATATAAAGGGGTGGATGGAAAGAATGCACCCCTTTATCTTTGGGGATCTATCTAGGTAAGTCTTTGGGATATTTCTTTATGAGTTTAGGTATAATTTATTAGGGTGTAGGGGGGGTGAAAAGCTAGTTGTGAAAGATGCATAAATGTAATAATTCATCATGTGTGTAAGATTAAAAAAACAAACAAAAGAAGATGGAAGTGGTCCAACTATATATTACGCTATATATCTAATAGCATATAGTGAGACAACTTGAATATAATCACGCCCACGCCACAAACCCATGCAGACAAATTAAAGGCAATCACCTCTTTCAGACTTTCCAAAATATACCCCCCTTTTGAAGCCTTAACTTTTGTGGATATGTGTCTAGCTTATAATACTCCCAAAGTTTATTTTTACTTGTCACGATTTATTTTATTTTATGAATGTTAATTTGATTAATCTTTGAAATTAAATTGAATTAGATTATTTTGATATTTAAAACTCAGATGTTCGAAAACTATACGAAAACATTAAGAGTACATCTTAGAATGTTGGTCAAATTAAAGTCTATGTAGTTTGACTCTCGTGAAGTGAAACATGACAAGTAAAAGTGAATAAGAGAGTACTATTTGAATTACGTGACAATCTTATTTAAAAGCAAAAGTTATTAGAAATAATATATTTCTAATTATTATGTTTCTTAGTTTTCTTATATGTGGATCTGATTCTTTTTCATGGTTAAATACATGCATAGAGTTTAATTTTTTTTGGGATGGCTATGATGTTTTTAGAACTATGACTCGGTGGAAAAATAAGAGTTTACTAAGAGAATTCAAAATATAAAAATGTAAATATACGAAGAAGTCATGAAAGAAATTGACATCTAGTATATATATGTGAAAAAATAATTTTGACGTTATAAAATTAAACTCAATGAAGACAAAAAAACACTAGGCGATTCTTCCCATCTGTCCTAGCTTTGGTGGATAGAGTTACTTGATACCTGTTACTATGAGAGGTGATCAGGTATCCTGTGAAATTAGTTGAGGTGCACGAAAGCTGACTCAAACACCACGATCGATCAATTAAAAAACTCGACATTACGTATAATGTAATTTTCTAATAAAGAAAGTTTAGATGAACCCCTAGCTCTGCCAATGATCTTGTCTATTATAATGCTATATGAAATTGCATAATCATGTTATAAAATAAAATAAAATAAAATGATAATGTAATTACTTATATTATGTGTCAGCCAAACAAATTGAATCAATGGGGCTGGTCTGGTCTTTAAAGTAGGAAAATTACTTTATGATGAACCACCCATTCATGTTTTCTTCTTTGATCACATGTCTGTCTCCACCACTTGTAAGACATAAACAAGTTGAATATCCACGCAAAACGAGAGATTAACACATGCTTCTTCATCTTCATGGTGGGGGACCGTTAATTCATAATTTTAATGATGGGCGGAGTTAGGGTACTCGAAGGGGTTTATCTGAATTTCCTTCGACGAAAAATTATATTATGTATGACAATATAAGGTCAAAATAATAAACAGTATTGACTTTTTTGTATCTTTTGTTTTTATATTTTAAATTTATTTAATGAAAATTCTGACTCGGGGATAAAACTATTAAAAGCCTCAAGAAAAGACAAAGATATATAAAAGCATGATGAGATCTTCTCTCACTGGTCAAACCAAACAATACATTCACTTTCATGTGATTGTGGTGACTAATCGATGATATCATATCAAGGTAATATTTAATGTTTCATAATAAATAAAGTTCATTTCCCTTTTGAAATATATCTATCTTGTCTTTAAATTGTTCAATGAGGATTGAGGGGTTCATTTACAAATATGGAATGTCATTTGTTGGTGACTTTTCATATGCCAATGGCAAATTAGTCACAAATTTTTATATAATAAAAATTCAAAAATTATGAAAATAAAAAACAAATGTTGATCTATTTATATATTAAAGGGATTCAAGATTTTGTATATTTTCTTTAATTTTTTTTACCTGTTTTGTCCCATTTTATGTAACACTATTTGACTTAATACAAAAGTTAAGAAATTTTTTTTTTTTTTTTGTAATATGTGATTTAGAATAAACCTTAAACATTTGTATTACTAGAAATTATTTTATTTAGAATATTTGGACGAAAGAAAAGTGTATAACACGTAAATTCGAACAAAGAGAGTATTATTTTTGTCTTATTTGCTCAAAATACCGTTTGAATTCAATTGAATCTCTTCCTTCAATGGCAGAGCTACACATTTGGCGGAAAATTACACTATATATATTAAAAATGATTTTATATATCTATATAGTAGATGTTAAATTTCTGATTTTATATTTTAATTTGAATTCCTTTTAAGAAAACCTGAATTTATACCCCTCTCTATTTCTTGTCAATAACTCATAAAAAGAGAGTTGCTAAATGTAGCATTGATTTATGTTGTATATTTGTGGAGATTGGAGTCTAATCAGTAAAGGTATATTATTTGATGTTTGAATTACTTTTTCACGTAACAATAAAAGAAATTCACGATCCTTATGATGACAAGCAGTTATGATTTTGACATTTTATTGTTTTAAACTTGTTTTGATTCCTTTGGTTGGTTTGACAAGATAGGAACCAATTGGATGTATGCAGTGTCAAAAGTAGAAAAAATCACTATTTTTATAAACAAGTTCCCAACTTATTGGTTTGAATAAGGCAATAACACCTATTCTATTCACTCTTCTACTTTATTTATATATTTATATATAGTATAAAAAATAAAATTTTAGCTAAATTTAGGGATATAGTAAAAAGAAAAATTGTCCCCTTGCAGATTGCTTTATATATAGGCACAAAGCCTTGTCGTTGAGTAAGCAGCTTTTCAACACCTTCAATTCTTCCTTCCTCGTTAATTTTCCTTTTGTCCCAACTCCCAACTTTAGTTTATATTCCTAGCACTTTTTTCTCATTTATGACTTTACAAAGAGGCCATGGGATTGTGACTTAAATTTTATTTTTTCTTCTTGATTTTGACTTGCCCATTGAACCATAGCAAGTGAATGAGGGTGGGAGGGATAGACTGTATTGTAGACATTTAAAATTTTATAGAACATTACAAGATGAATATAGTATATGTTAGTTTTCTCAAAGACTATTCTAAATCTTAGTTCATACTTGAGAATATATTTGTGAATAGCAGAAGCAATCATCGAGCCTCCCTCTGTTTATATATATATATATATATATATATATATATATAATTTAAGGCCCGTGATACGGGCTCAACATAATTTCACATATTTTGTTGGAAAAATTACATAAATTCACAACTTAAGATATTATAATCCTCTCTCGGATACATCCCTATTTCCTCTCGGATACATCTATTCCATCTCAGATACATACTTATCCCATCTCGAATACATCCCTCCCCCAAAGTAATATGTCATTTGCAATGTATTGGACAACCAATGAATGTATTCGAGAGCAATGAAAAATTCGAGATGTTTGTAATTGAGGAAACTTCCCGGATATGATGTAATTCCCGGATTCTAATTTCTTCATATTTATTTTTTGATTGAAGCTTACTCTTCATATATTAAAATTTAGAGAAAAGACATAAATTTCCCTTAAACTTGTCCGCTAAATTTACCCTTAGCACTTTAACTTTATAGATGATTATTTATCCCCTAATCTCATTTCAAGTGAATTTAATATTATTCAAATAGCTGACGTGATAAATTTAAAAAAATGAGCACGTAAAATGTAAAAAAATAAAGAGAAAAAGATAAGTGGGGCCCTTCTTTTTTAATTTTCATTACTTATTTATATCTCTCGCACAAGAGCATGTTTTCCCGTTGCCACCTTGAAATACCCTTGTATGTCTTCTACGCTTTGTTTATAATAATTTTGAGAATATAATTGTTTGATTTTTTTTCTTAAACAAAATTGAAAAGCTTATGTTTATTTTTTCAGTTAAATATTTCAGAAGATAAAATCATAAATAATCATTATTGTTTTGTTGAACCATCACTTAAATTTAAAATTTCTTATCTATGATGGAATAATTAGGTTATTTCAGTAATATATATATATATACCATATATCAAATTGAAAGGTTCAAATGTAAATATATAAATTTAATTTTTTTTAAAGTGATAAATGTTTGAAAAAAAGACTAAGTACTAAAAATCAAGGATTATGTTATAATGAATGAAATAAATTAAATTTTACCGTCTTCTATTTCAAGCTTTTAAAATAGAAGTTTATCTTTTTATATTTTTAGAATGTATCGCTATTTTGAAATATAAAAAATTAGGAATGAGTATTTTTTGCAGAAAATAAATACTAGTATGCCCTTAAATAGTTGGATGAACAAAAGAACACGATATTATTTTATCACTAGATAATGTTGCCCGTGCTATGCCCAATAATATAAATGGTATGTTTTGGGGCTATTAACGGAGTTTTTGAAGCGATTGTTTGTGTGGATAAAGGAATAAGTTTTTTTATTACAAAGTTGTACTTTCTTTGACGCTATTTAAGGCATAATAAGACTACCACATACAATATTTTTTAAATATTTTATGTTGTCAATTATCATGATTTATAGTATTTTTACGATAGATTCACTTCAAGAATCAATGAAATATTTTGTTTTTTTTTCAAAACATATTTTATGTTGTCAATTATCATGATTTATAGTATTTTTACGCAATTTTTAAATATAAAAAACACTAAAAAAAATAAGACAAAT
>JAJOOH010027174.1:0-24346 GCA_029582605.1 Solanum gracilifrons
TTAGTTAGTTTATAATTGACTAATATTACCTTTTGCACGATTGTAAATATCTGCAATTTGATTAACGTCAGGAATTCAAATTGTGTGTTTTTTTTTTTTAAATAACGTAAGAACTTCATTTAGTTACCATAAGCATGACCTCATTTGCTACTGTTTTGACTTTTGTCTATGATTTGGTTTTATTTGATTCTCTTTATTGCATAAAGGGGACCTCGTTTTATATATTATGGTGATAGAAAATTAACCAAGTCTTTGTTGTGATGACCAAAATACAACAACTTGGTCCTTGTTGTCCCGTTTGGAATGATTATTTCGATGTATGCATATCGCGTCAAATTATTGGATAAGTCATATATTTGTTTTGAAAGCATTTTCTTATTGGTTAAACCGAAAACCGAACCGTTAAATACCTAAAACCGATAAATCGAAAACCGATAACAAATATCTTATTGGTTTGGTTATCGGTTTAGCATATTTAAAAACCGTAAACCGATAAACCGAACCGATAATACTTATAACAGAACCGAATCAACCAATACACACCCCTAATTATTACTAATAACGTAACTTTGATCTAAATTTAACTTTTTGTCAAAAAAAAGAAGACAGGATTGATTTGAAAAGTTTTAAGAATAGACACCTTTAATCTCCCTTTTGATTATTTAATTGGAAAAAAACATTGAAAAATATGGGGGAAAAAAACTTTGAAACTTAATCTTATTAGTTCTGTTTGAACCTCTTTTGTCAATAAAAAGATGCCACACAAAAAAGTGCAATACACTTTTTTTTATATATATATAATCATTAGTTATTCGAAATTTACTGATCAAACTAACTCGAATTAGCAATGTGTTAAAGTTCATTAAATGGAAAAGTACTCGTTAAAATTGTATGGATAATTAACCCCTTTTTTGTACCAGTATTTAAAAAATATCCTGTATTTGAAAATTTGTAAGTTAGTTCGATTAGACACATCATGATAATATTATGAACTTTATCGGAAGCACCCTTTATCGGGATTTTATCGATTTTCAGAGCTCAAACTCTTATAAGGATGAAGAGATCATATCCGTTTCATCAGAATTCTTGATGGTAAATTTACAATACCTATCAAAACCACGAAGGTGTGTTAAGTTTTGAGTAAATCAACTATTTCATTGAATATTTGTTACTTGTCATTAACACAGATACCGGTTAACTCTGTCCCAAGTGACAACACAATTATTTTCTATTTTTCCTAATTAATTATGTATTCATGTTATATGCCTGCATGAATGCCTGAATTTTTTGCTGTTTAATTTGAATGCAAGAGAAGTGGATATTCATGTTGATATTTTGGAAAGTTTTTATTGGGATATAGTTTTTATGGGGAAACAAATTTGACCATGTTTAATTTAAAAAATTGTGCATGTATTGTTTCTTTGAATTCCAAAGCACTCTTATATATACAAAATTATTTTATCATTTTTTTTAATTTTATCAATTTTTCCTACACTTTGATGGACAAATGTTATTTTGTCTTTGGAAGTACTTTCACAAGAAAGGACAAACTTGTTAGTCGGAGGCGGAGCCATATCGATCCAAAAGTTGATGTAACTGAATTCTCTTTATCAGAAAATTATATATATTTGATTATCAAAATTACATGTACTCAATTCTCAAAAAATTTCCATTATAGTGATAAAGAGTGTTTTAAAAATATTTTAGGTTATGCATTCAACTCTTAATTTTGATATTTAACATTTTTTAATCTTCCCACGCCTACTTATTAGCAAGTGATTTATCGTTTTGATGACATTATAAAAAATAAATAAACTAATATCGGTTGTTGAATAAAATTCCTCTTCTTTAAATTGAGATGGTTAATATTATCTCGATTTAGAGTCTCAATAAACGAAAACTTCTTGATGTATGAGGAAAATTATAACCCTATCCATCGGAAATACAGATAATATCGCAATTAGTAAACTTCAAATACTGAATAATACAACTCAGCATGTGGAGTGAGTAAGCTGCAGCTAATTTTGTGATTTTTTTATTATGCAAAATTACTACACATATAATTGTGTCACATTTAATAAATTAAGAAGTACTAGCATTATTATTATTTGCCAGCATTTTTGCCGCTAATATTTTCCCTTGCAAGTTGGCCATTAATGATTTTCTTTATTAATTATCTAATAATAACTCTGACATTGGTGTGGAATAAATACTAAAATCCTAAGGTATTAAACATATCAACCACTTCATAAGGGTAAAATATTTTTGGTACTAACGTGTAATCATTAAAGAAAACCCCATTTTTATCGTAACGGAGTCAACTGACACTCCTTCATACTTTCGAAAATTACATTATACGTAGAAGAAAAGAAAATTTCAACCATTTCTAATTAGTTGTTAATCTTATTTAGTGACAAATTAATAAGAAATCTATAGTTTTTTTTATCGCGCAGATAATAATTAGAAGTACTCTCTACGATCGTCCAATTAATTAATAACATAATCACTAGCTAAGATAATTCTTGAGCATGCACTTAATGTGACTATATATGTCGTAAATCCCATAAAATTAGTACTTACATTTACTTAGAATTGTGACAGAATGGTAGTTACTTTTTCATTTTTTTTGAGTTTAAATTTTGAATATAAAAATTATGCTTATATAGATAACATTTTACCTCAAATGTGACTTTATGATACAATTTCAACCTCTCTAATTAGTGGATACCGTATACTGAATGAGAAATCAGAAAAAAAAAATTCTTATAATATGTGCAAATTCACAAAAGGGGGTAAATACAATTATTATTTATTGATTCAGATAGTAACAAAAATTAACCTTTTACACGGAAAGAAATGATATCATAAAGTAGCTAAAAACAAAAGAGCAAACAATATGAACAATATCAATTATTTTGACGGTAATAGAAGAAAGCTAGGGAATCTTCTCTGCCATTTGTTATCTCCTCGAGTGAGATCTTTTCTCGAACCATATGTAAATGTCGAAGGCTTTATGCATCGGGATATCCGATGGAAGACAAGAAATTTTATTTATCACTTGTTATCTCATTTTTCACACCCTTCGAATGTGATTTTTTTTCGAATCATATGTGAATGCTGAATGTTTTGTTCATCGAAATTTTTGAGGAATCTTATCTACCACTTATTATCTCATTTTTTCACTCCCCTCGAGTGTGATCTTTCTTCAAACCATGTGAATGTCGAATGGTTTGTGTATCAAATATTCTATGAAAGACAAGAAATCTTATTTGTCACTTATTATCTTATTTTTCATGCTCCTTGAATTCGATCTTTTCTCTGAACCATGTGTAAATGTCAGATGCTTTTTTAGCATCAAAATATCCGAAGAAAGATGAGAAATCTTATATACCACTTATTATCACATTTTTCACTAGTCTGAAAATATTTACTCAAAATTCATAAAATTCAAATCAAGAAAGATTTATGTTTTTCACATAAAACTTATCTATACAATCAAATCACTTAGCTTACAAGACCAATTACAAGATAAAATTGATAATTAATTAATCTTAGCTATCACAAGTTAAACTATTATAAGCCAAACCCCCACTACTATGAGTGATGGTCATGACAGATGGATTAATCAAAATAAAACAATGTAAAATATTGTGTATACTATTAATGAATAAAAAAATGATATTACCTTGCTCTTATTCAAAATCTAGAACTCATAAATAATGTGGTAAGTAAACAATCTTTCATTTTAATGAAGAAAAAATTCTAAACCCCAAAAGGGAAATAAATCCAAAAATTCCAGATTTGGGATCTACATTCTTGACAAAAGAAATATATACAAAAAAAAACAATATAGAAAGGGAAAAAATGGGAAGGAATTAGAAAATTATAATTCTCAAAATGTTGATATAGTAAAAATAAAAAATAAAAATGTAATGAGAGAATCCTCTTGGATTAAACTAAATAATTCGAAGTTGTTTCATTTATCAGCATCTAAAAGAAGAAAAAAAAACAAGGTAAAATTATAAGGTAATTTCAAGAATTTACCATAGGCTATATATATATATATATTGAACCAATTGCAAACATCCTCCACAAAATGGACATCCACTCAAAAAAGTCCTAAATTCACCATGTTTTCCCACAACTTTCTTGAACTTTCATAGCTTAATTAATCTCATCCCCTATCAGAAAATCGCTAATTTTCAACGAAATTCATCAGAATTTGGCTAGTCAATAACATTTACGATGAATTTCATGTTACCATGAGCAAAATTCCATCTAGATAGAATTTGTCAGAAATTAGCGATTTTCTGATAATAATTAGTAATTACCAATTAGATGAAAATTCAAGCAAAAAAGAAGTTCAAGAAAGCTGTGGAAAAACATGATAGGACTTTATATAAATCTTCAAAATCTTCATCATTTATGAATCTTCAAGAGGAATATGAAGCAAAAAAGAGAGAGAGAAAGTTTGTGAAGTGAAATTAGAAGCAAATGCCCATACAAATGAGCAAGTTTTAAATAAGGACCACACTAGCATAATTTATCTATATGGTGGAACCAACTTTATAGAACTAACTAGAGGGGGGAGGGGCATATTGGTCAATGAAGTACAAAAATTTTACTCGCGATGTTAACATCAAACCAATATATACTTGACACGTGCTTGTATATAGATGTACGTTTTCAATTTTCACTTAACTATGGTTAATTAATACATATTCGCGCTTCATTAGATATCCTAGTCACTTTCCCATGAGAAATTTGTAAGATGAATGTTGTTTTAGTGCAAATTTTTCAAGTACAAAATTTTGTGCTTATTTTGTACATTTTTTTGGTGAAGATTTCATATCAAGTGAATATGCAGTTTTTTCAATTCTTGGCTAATAAAAAAAATGCATATTAATATACTATTTTGAGGCTGAAATTTTCAAGTAATGTCTAAAACTATATATTAGGATTGGTTTTATTGGGTTAGTTGAGTCGGATAAAAGAATTATATTGAGAGAATATTTTAATTGAGACATGTAAATTAACGGTCAAAGAATAAATACGAGCCCAAAGTTGGATAGTAATTGAAATTTTTTTATCACAAAAATATACGATTTATATATATATATATATATATATATATATATATATATATATGTGGTGATCGAGTGCGTAGTGGGGCAAAGGAGCCAACGTTAGATGGGGTCATAAATCTTGAATAGAAACAAAAATCTTTATATCATTGTTTTTTTTTAATACAAAAAATCATATAGTATATAGTTTTGAAAAAAAATATTTGAATTGTTAGACCAAAATAATTATCAATAAGGAAAAGAAAGAAAATAAGGGTATCCCATCCCCATCACACGTTATCATATGTGGGCATGATGTTATTTAATTTAATTTAATTTTGGAACAAAAAGTATGGGGTTTTTATATGGTCCCCCAAACTTTATTTTCTTATGTACCATAGACTTACTAATAAATATTATCTTGATGCATGTACGATAATCATGTTAAAGGAAGTAATTTTGAATTAGTGAATTACAATGGAATCGCACCCTTGCGTGCACTTCAAAAATTGTGAAAATTAGAGTCAGTTAGTCCTTCATGCATCCGACTTGTATAGAAAAGTTTGATAATTTAATTTCTAGAGGAAATATATATGGTTTATTTCCTCACTTGCTCTAGTTATTGTGCTTGCAAACTACAAAATAAGCGGATTTTGAAAGCTTAAGATTGTTGCGTTACTTTATTTGGTATTAGAGATTTTCATTTTTTTCTCTATGTAGTTAAATTAACTATAATCTTCAAATGTACCTTTCTACAGCAATGCATATATAATTAATTGATTTTATTTTTACCTATAAATAAGTAAATATTTTGACAAAATGTAATACTAATCTAACAAAAAAGATGAAGTGCTAAATAGTATATAGTAACTTAAAATTCACTGGCAGTGTAACTTTAAAATTATACAAATGTGAAAATGATAAGATGATCATATCACATCATGTTTGTTGCAGATGATAGGGATTGATGGACAAAGCTAGCTAGGAAAAGTAACATGGAGGGGTGGAAAATACCGAGTCAGATTCAGAATTTAATTTTTTATTTTATATATATATAAATGTATGTACAAAAATTATTAAATTCTTTTGAATCCGTTGATAACATTGTGGATCCACCACTGATCGTAAGTTCATGATGGAGAATCAAACTATTACTAACAAGATGGGAGTTTAAGTAGTCAAACAATTGAGCTACTCAGATTCTCTAGTTTACTAGGAGTGTCAAATAAACTAGTTGAGATGAATTTAGTGTCACCTTTAGTGTCAATAATAGACATTGTGAATAGCCACTTTTCAACTTTTGTAATTAAGAAATAGTTATTGTCATGAAGTTTTAAACTCTATAGGTGAAACTTTAGGACATTATCATAGAGCTACAATTGTAAAGTTTAAAACTTTATAACATAACATAATTACTTTTTTAAAGAAGGAACTAAAAGTGACCCGTGAACGATATTTCTATGGTAAAATCTTGTATATATTTGAACATGGTGGGCATTGGGCTCCAATGTCTTTCCTGATTGGACTATGAGATTTTGTTTTTAATATATTTTAAAAAAATATATATATAAAGGAAAAAAAAGTGAAATGGATTTTTTTAATATATAGCACATTGTATAATAAAAATATTACTACTATTAGACACTACTAGCCAGGTAACATTAGGTCCACATTTATTATACAGCTTGTTCTTTTGTTTTTGTTCTTCCCAAATTGAAGCTTAATTTTTTTTCAAAAAAAAAATAATGCTTAATACATCTCGTGCTCATATAGGGTTTGAAAAAAGTCATACCCTAAAAATATGATGTAATAATCAATATTCACTAATTTTCATGTTTACGCAGATTCAAAGAAGGCAATAAGATTTATAGGGGTCATGTAATATAGACAGTCTAACCTATGGCATATAGGTTATACGGAAATTACTCCAATCAAATTAGTCTCAAAAATCGCAATTTAAAACAAAAAGTGAAATATATCGAATTTTAGCCCTTGTAACTGAAAATAACCGCGTCCCTAATGGAGTTTTTTTTTATTTCTTAGGTGAAACTTCAGGATATCTTCACATATGAACTTGAAATTACATGATAATGATTGTTTTTCAAAGACATAGTTGAAAAATGACTGATAGTGATCGATATTTCTACACCAAAAGAATTATCGACGTCAACAATATATAAAGTGTAGTTGATGTTGCACCTCAAAAAGTTACATACACCAATCGAGAAGAAAATGCAAATACGAGGCCTCGATTAAATTTTTGAAATAAAACTCATACACTTTAAATTCTGACGGTGGCACGGAAATGGATTAGGTTGGTTTTGGTCGTGTGGTTGGACTGCAAAAAGTCCCAAAAGGCAGAGTACATAAACACTTTCTGGAAGACTGCATGCATATATGTTTTTTCTCTGCAGTACTCTGTGTAAGTAAATTCACGTGTGCTCTGCAAAACCAGCTACTAACAACCCCACGCCCACTCCCTTTGTTTTTTTACGTAGTTAAAAAAGACAGTTCGATGTACAAAATATCTCATATTAACATAGAATTCGGAAAAGAACTACATCCTAAGGGGTAATATGACATAGAGTCGAAGACAATCTATAAACTAATATAAGTATTAGTGGTTGTTTTTATAGGTTTGTTTTTTATGTTGTTAAAGGGACAATCTGATAAATGAAACATCTCGCGTTCATGTAGGGTTTTTTTTTACCCTAAAAGAAATAATAATAGTTGCTTTCACGGCTCAGTTTTTTTTTAATGTAGTTGTGGATCTATATTTTAGACATTGTGAGTTATTTTGAATAAAAGACATAAGTTATAAATATATACTTATAAGCTCCATGTATATATTATAGGGTTCGATAGTAGATAACGTAATACAGAGTTCTACAAATTAACCCGCGAACTGTTAGTTGGATTCATCAGCTTGGTTAGTTGAACATTCTTTGAGGAAAAAAAATTATATTATAATCAGATAAAACTTTGTGTACACTAGGCAAAACCAAAAAATTCACTTAGAGAATTTAAAAAATAAAGAAATAAACACACACTCATCAATCGAGGTATCGAGTAACTATCCAAGCTTATTGGGCTTATGAGAAAAAAGGCTCATTGGGCTACTATCTAGAGATATTGGGCTTTGCTAATCAGTGTTGTGTAGCAAAGAGGTTTTGGGTCTCATTGTTGGTGGGCTTGGAGGGTGGAAAAATTGTGAAAATAACGTCCATTGGTCACTTTTCGGTCATTGTATTTAAAATATAGCCATTATTTTGAAATTTCAAATGTCATACATGAAACGGTGTGACTAGGGGTGTATATATGTCGGTTTGGTTTGGTTTTTCATTAAAAAAAGCCCTAAACCAATTATGTCGGTTTATTAAATCTAAAAACCAAATCAAACCACATAAAGTCGGTTTTTTCGGTTTCGGTTTTAGTCGGTTCTTTCAGCCTTTTTCGGTTTTTTACAACTATATGGTATTTGAAAAAGAGATCAAATATATTTTCACTTACCTGTGTGATAAGCTAAGCTTAAAAAAATGTTAAATGAATAGAAATTTTCAAAAAGACGGTAAAATTCACATGAGTACAAAATATTTTTTTTGAAATATCAACCTTCATTAAGTTAAATTAATAAGATTAAAGGCTAGAGGCAAACTGAATACAAAACAAAATATTTACAAAGTAAATTGTTAACTTCGAATTTGAAAAACTATAACAATATAATTGTAACTTTGGATTTTAATACAAAATAAAATATTTACAAATTTTACAAGCCCAAATTTGAAATAAAATATATAAACATTGAAAACTATAAACTAATTAAAAATATATTAACAAAGTAGATTATAAATAATATTTTTTTATCTATAAATAAAATAAAATTATATATACATATATATTACAAAATTTTGCAAGCCCAAATTTGAAATAAAATAAATAAACATTGAAAACTATAAACTAACTAAAAATATATCAACAAAGTAGATTATAAATAATATTTTTTTATCTATGAAAAAATTAAATTTATATATATATTTTCGGTTTGGTTTGGGTTCAGTTGGACTTTTTTTCTTTTAATACCAAACCAAATCAAGAGTGATCAATTTTTTTTTCAACCGCCAAACCAAACCACAAATCAATTTTTTTTTCGATTTGATTTAATTTGATTTGTTAGTTCGGTTTGACTTGTACACTCTAGGTGTGACAATGTCCTGAAGGTCCATTTATTGGATTTGAAACTTCACGACAATTATTATTTTTCAATAATATAGGCAAAAAATTGGTTATTTATGAATTTTATCCATAAAAGTTCGAAAATAAGTCCTTAAAGTCCTGAAATCTTAACAGATAATTTGATATAGAAATGTAGAGGATTATATAATCTTGAAATTATATAAATATTCTAGATTTTTTTGGGAGGTGGGGGCAAAGGTGAAGTCAGAAAGTTAACATTATGAATTATAAATTTTATAATGACGATTTCAAGTGTTGATAACTGCGTTCTAAATTTAATATTTGCACATATTAACTTCTTAATACAAATATACTATTTGAGTAAAAGTAACTGAATTCGACCGTACTCGTATCCAGGCTACTAGCTCTACCCCAGTGGGGGTGGGGGAGATTGAGTGAAGAATCAAAATTTAAATGAACTATGCATGAAAGAAAAGCAAAGAATATATGCTGCAATAAAGTCCCAAGGAAAACTTTTTATTGTTTCATAAAATTGAACATGAAAATTTTATCTGTTAAATGCCAGTAAAAATTAAGTATATAGTAGAATATATTCCAAGCAACACATTTTATTATTTTGAAAATTCCTACCACTGACAAATTTTAACTTCATTTATAAATGATTAAATAGCACCTTTTTTTTAAACAATTAAATAGCACTTTTAAAAATGACAAAAGAAGTAAAATATAATGTTTTCATTTAGTATATATAAATTTGTATATATTTTTCTGCCTGCTCCAACTATATTATATATTTAATTTTACAAATAATTAAACGTGAAATTTAGGAAAGATTCTTTGCCTTGATAAAACGCATTCCACTTTGTATTTTATTCTCAAAGATGCAATCTTATGGAATATTTTTTTTTGTGTTTTCCAATAAAAAATATTCATAAGTAATTTATAATAATAAGCATTAATTGGCAACTACGTAAAAATGGTTTAAAAACTTATTATCACAAGTTAAACTATGAGAATAGTAATAAATATTTACATTGTTAATGTCTATAATTTAAATCCTTATAATATTATCGGTTTGAAAGGGAGTTTTGGAGCAACAACAAATTATATATGTTTAACTTACAAGTCACGAGTTCGAACCGTAAAATCAACTATGGATGTTTACGTCAAAATATGCTACTAACATTATACCTTCTTACTTCTTAGGGTGCATCTTTCCTCGTACCCTGCATGAACATAAAACGTTTTGTGCACCAAAATATATTGAGAAGTTCATTAAAGGAATAAAGGTAAAAGAAAAAGAAAATAATAATTAAAGAAAATGAGGTCAAAAATAGGGGACCAAAATGGGACTACAATGTGCCTAATAATTATTCACCAGCAAAAGTTGCTTTATTTATTAAAGGCTCATTAACGAGGAAGTGATTATTAGGAACTTCTTATTTCAAAAGTTAAAATTTGAAACATCTGATTAAGATTAAAAGAATCTTTCGCCTCTACTTCATGTTTCAGTTCTGATTTCTTAGTTTCTTCCGTTGTGCAACTTCTGATCTAACGACCCCTTGTTATGTTACATTTTGTGATCTTTCGCTTCAGTCCGTGTGTTTTTACATAGCTTGAACCTGATGTTGATTTTTTTATTTAAATATCAACTTTAGATTTAGAACAACACCGGCCATCTGATTAGTTTATCTATCATTGCTAAAAAAACCCAACGATTATTCACCTGCGTTATCTCAACACTCCCTAAACAAATTTGGATTTCTTCTTTCATTTTCCTTGCTACCCCACCACAAACCTTAATCAGTAGTTTTCTAGTTACTTTTGACAAAGGGTATCTCTTCCTCTTCAACTTATTGACACTTTGTTTCTTTTCATTTAAGCTCAATTCTCCATCTTTTTCACCATTAACATTCATTTCTTCTTCCTATTCCCATTGAACTTCAACCATCACAAAGCAAAACAAAAGATGTTGACACTATTAACCATTCTATTCTTAGCAATTCTCTTCATTATTGGCCTTATCACAACAATTTTCAATTTCCCAACTAACAAGTTCCACTCTTTGATTCAATCAATCTCACTAAAATCTCAACCTCTCCAAGAGAAGGCCATAATAACACCCTCATCATCATCAGCAACAACATCCATGGCTGATCAAAAGAAGGTAAATAGCTTTAACAATTACAACAAGGTTGAACTAAGGGGTATTTTTTCAACTTTTGACAAGAACAATGATGGTTACATAACAAAGCAAGAATTGAAGCTATCTCTCAAGAATATTGGGATTTTTATGGAGGATAAAGATATTGTTGATATGGTTGAGAAAGTTGATTCAAACAAAGATGGTTTAATTGATCTTGATGAGTTTTATGAACTTTGTCATACTTTCTTGGGAATAGAGGGAGCGGAACAAGAAGGTGAAATGAATGAAGAAGAAGTGGCTAATAGAGAGCAAGGTCTTAAGGAAGCTTTTGATGTGTTTGATCATGATAAAGATGGATTAATATCAGAAGAAGAATTGAGTAAGATTCTTTCATCTTTAGGAATGAAAGAGGGTAAGAAATTGGATCATTGTAAAGAGATGATAAAGAAAGTTGATGTGGATGGAGATGGAATGGTGAATTTTGATGAGTTCAAGAAGATGATGAAAGCTTGTGGAACTCTTGTTCCATTTTCTTAAGCAACCATACCAATTGAAGAAAATAGCCTTTTGGTACAAGCTATACACATTTCTAGTAGTCTTTTGTAATCTCTCTCTTGTTATACAACCTTCTAGGCACGAAACTCGAGATGATAAACTCGTGTTTCTATTCTTCTCCATTTAAATATTGAACTTAGTTCGCTTGATGCAGAACTTGGATTTGTTATTGCCTTAAAACACAAGTCTCTCAACCTTTGTCAATTGAATGTGTAGGGAAAGAGTAAGTATAAATCTAATGTGTGGCTTTCAGGGCAAACAAGCTCATGGTTCTACTGAAATTTTTTATGTTTAATTACTAGTTACTTTATTTATATCCTAATGTTATGATGATTGATCTATATAAGTTTACAAGCCTCCAACTCAGAAAAAAGAGAGAGGATATACTAGTATTCATTCATTAGTTACAGGTTCGAATCGTGAAAGCAGCCACTAGTGCTTGTATTAGGGTAGACTATCTAGGTAACCCTGCGTGAACGCAGGATGCTTTGTACACTCGCTGCCCTTTTAGAATTCATCCATGAGACTTCATTTTGTACCCATAGAGTATCAAGATTTTGAAACTTTGCCAGTTTCATGAGATTTACAGCCCATGGCAACTGTCATTCCCATAGGATCGAGTCTATTTACTCGATATATCATATACACATGAGAATTTTGAAGGTATCAAATGGAGCAGAAATCAAATCCGACGAAAGAAACAAATAAAGCATAACAATCATGTGTTGAACATCTTCTTAACAGCTGAAGAAGAACAGAATTGTATGAACTTTCGATACTCTAATTGAAACAACAGCAGAAAAACAAATAAAAACTTGTATGAACAGTACAAAGTACCCTTTGTCTAGTGACTGTAGAAGGGCACTTTAATCAAAAGACAGAAGTTCTAGCTTAATATCATCATTCATCTCTAGGAAACATTTGCTGCTATTGTGACGATAGGATATTACTGTTGCTACCTATGTATGTTACGCAGCCAATAGGGACATGATACATACTAAAAGACATCGGGGTTGAAACGCCCTGGAATGGAGTTGTTGCTTTGTTGAGCTTGCTTGAGGTGCATCGTGAGAGCATAGTTATTGACCTGATGACACAGAAAGGCCAAAACAACCAATGAGAAGTGGGTCCAGAACAGTAAGAAAAGAAAATGATGAAAATTATAATCACAAACCCCGACAAGCATCTTATTGTCATTCGGTTATAGTGAAAGAATGGACAGAATGAGGAGCAATATGCAATTTCCAGCAAACGAAATGAACCACAAAAATATCATCAGTTCTAAGAGAAATTTGACCTCAAGGGTTCTAAGCTGCTCTTGGTACTGAGCTACCGACTGCTTCAGCTGATTCAACTCGTTCCCTCTGTCCTCAAATTCCTTCTGACGCTCATGCTGGATGGCAACTGCTCGCTTGAAAATAGCATTCTCTTGTATAAGAGCTTCTAACTGCTGCTTGAGCATCATATTCTCCTGTATGACAACCAAACTATAAGCATATGGATATGGATAGCAATTTTCTCTTTGATTAACAAACTTCATCAAAATAAGATATACGAGTAAGTAGTAACAAACCAGAATAAACAAGATAATCAGTCTGTCCTATGGGGCTATGCCAGCACAGACACCCCAATGTTAACGAACATTGTTTTTTTTTAAAAATGGGACGGGGGAAGGGGGACACAAGGTCACAAAGAACGAATATTACTAGCTTATTCCCCAATGAGACACAAGCACTCAACATATAAGCAGCTCACCCTTTCTGAATAACTATTTTCTTCACGTTGAACATTGAAGTACAAGCACACTTTCCAGTTCTATATCATACTTATTTTCTTTTTTCTCTTATTTATGCAATTTGTTCTTTGTTGCATTCCTTCATTTACCTCTTATTGAGGTCCCCCAAAAGTAACTGTGCACTATATGCCCATAGTAAGTGTAGACATGAAAAAGAAAAGGAAAAATTGTACATAATGGCAAACTATTAATTCAAATTAAATGGTATAACCACACTTTGATTTAATTGTGTCCTGTAGCAAACTGTTTGTCAGTCACCTCTCTCCCTCAAACTCTCGCTCGCTCGCTCCCTCTCTCGCTTTATACAACAAAATTGTATAAATTGCGTTTCTGTTTGTATAAAGCGCGAGAAAATTGTATATACACATGCAAATATATATATATTCGTCCTCTACACTTATAATTATACAATAAAAATATTCCCCTGCCCAGTTCTCCTTTGTCTTTCTCTCTTTCTCGTTTTATACAACAAAATTGTATAAATTGTGTTTCTATTTGTATAAAGCGCGAGAAAATTGTATATACACATGCAAATACATATATATTCGTCCTATACACTTATAATTATACAATAAAAATATTCTCCTGCCCAATTTTATGTTTGTATAATGTATAATTTATGTTTGTATAAAGCGAAAGAGAGAGCGATTTTTGATATACAAATATTTTTGTCAACGATTTATACAAACGAGAGGCTAACAACAATTTGTACAAATGATCTGCCAGCGAAATTATACAAATCTGAAGAGGAGCCAACGAAATATACAATTGCTTCTTTTTGTATATATGAATAGCCAAATAGACATAGCTTTCAATTGTATATGTATATTGAATTATACATATATATGTTTGCTATGGAGCACAATTATGCAAACTTTGCTATAGCATACAAATATGATTTTTTTTGTTTGCTATATGTGAAAGTTGCTCAAAAATAAATAAGAATGAAATATGGCAGGGTGTTTGTAATGCATAGAAAATAAAAAGTGATGTCAGGGTGTTCACAATGCAGGAAAAATAGATACTAAAAGAACTTGGGGCCCACCTTCTGGAAACGGCAGGCTGCCTCTGTTGCACGAGCACATATGGTCTTCTCAAGAGCCTCAAGAGCTCGTGAAGCACGGGCTTTAGCATCATCTATATTTGACGCATTCATCATCTCTCCAACAAAAAGATCCACCCATTCTGTACCCTGCAAATGCACTACTTTTGCAGAAGATAAATCCTCTGCAGATGGGGTCTCACCATTAGCTGTAGCCGCACCTGCAACAAGGTGAAGGAACTATGCCAATGTAAGGGGAAATCAGAATTGTGCCAGCGAATCTACCTCCAGTGCTTTAAAAAACAAAAAATGAATGTAGTGTTACAGCTTAATATCAGTGGTGAAGATCACCTTGGATCAAGATGGAGACATAAATTACACAGTTTTCAAATACATTCAGCAAAGCAAGGTTGGAAACAGTTCTACTTTATGGTAGAGAAGCAATTTCTTTTAAGTCTTCCCATCTTTTCATAACAGGGTTGTCTGGTGTAATTATTTAGCAGTAAAGAAGCACACAGAGAAGAGTTATATGAGTAATTTGCCTCTCATTGTCTGATCATGAGATTAAAAAGTATGGGGATTAGCAGCAATAGTTTTCAAGAAACAAGACATTTATATTCCAATAAACTATACAGCTTACCCTGACCAAACTTAACTGTGTCATGAAAGAGTGTGTCGGTCTTTAACCAAAACTCTGATTCCCTTATTGACTAATCAATCTTTTTAGTTGAATCATAACCATAAATAAGGCACTTTCATTGTTTAATTTCCTATATTACTACCAATTCTTTCCCTTAATACTTCCACTCAATGACACAATACTAATTGGCCCTTCACCACTAACAACATAATACCCAGTGTAATCCCACAAGTGGGGTCTGCGGAGGGTAGTATGTATGCAACCTTAACCCTACCTTGTGCAGGTAGAGAAGTTGTTTCTGGTAGACCCTCGGCTCAAGTAAATTGGCCCTTCACCACGAGCAGAAAAAAAAAAAAGAATAAGCATTAAAGGTAGAAAATTAAAGAGATGAAGCTATCACAAGAACGACCATGCTATTAGATACTTCAATAGTTAGTTGGGTTAAGATACATAAAGCGGTGGTTTGTTAGCGCAAGCAAAGAAGCAGATAAACCTCCACCATAAATATCAAGCAACTTTACAAGTATGAAATTGCCGAAACAAAGCAAGATGACGAGTTAATAATATGGACCACAAGTGACCACATGCTCAATTTAAGAAGAACAAAACCCACAAATTGTGAAGCATTAAAATGATAAGCAGTTACTTAAACATTCGCAATTGAAATATCTCCAAAATTGATACATGTTATAGAGCAGAAGTAGGTGAGTTGACAGGACACTGACAAACATTTAGAAAATGGGAAAATCAATAAAGTGCAGTACTTGGCGTAAGAAAGAGCAGAATTTTACACAGATAATGATGACATCATGTGGATTTTTTGTTTGTTAAAATGACAAGTATTATTTATGTCAAAACCAACACTAAGAAGTGTCATGATTACATCAAAAAAGTAATTAAAAAATAAAGGAATGAAACTTGGCTATATATACAAAAGATTCAAGGGTCGTTTGGTTGGGAACAAGTTATCCCGGGATAAGTTATCCCACCATGTATATGGAATAACTTATCCCATCACTATGGTATAAATGGTGGATAAATAATCCAAGGACTACCTAATACCTCCAACCAAACGCAGGATAAAATAATCCTGCATTTTATCCTGGGATTATTATACCTTATACCTCACACCAAACGACTCATCAATGAATTGTAACGGGGACTCACTATCCTCTAACCATTTCTTTTTACACCAAAGTTTTTTAAAAAGGCAATTCAGTGCACAAAGCACCCGAGTTAGCAGGGTGCAAGAAAGGACCGCACTCCAATGGGTGTAATGTAGACAGCCTACCCTTATGCAAGCATTAGTGGCTGCTTACACCAAAGAATTAACATATGGATTTGCTGAGCATTACAAAAAGATCAACACTAAGGCATACTACAATGGGTAGGAAGTTGAAAAAATGATCTCAGTCAAGGCAACAACACCAAAAAGGGGGGAAATAATCAACCACCAATCAAAAACAAACAAAAAAATATCAATGCGCACCTTGAGTAAAAACCTGGCTGCTGGACTCATGCGTAGCACCAGAGCTTCCTGCCACAGGCCTCAGATTATCACCAGATCCCAAGCGGAGCTCATTCAGGCGTTTTATAGCAGAATCTAGATCATCACCGGATTCCTCAAGTGCTCTCTCAACCAACTAAAAAATCAAATCTCTAGGTTAAGTTTTCTCTTTTAAGGTAAATAAAGAAGATATAACTCGAGATATCTAATGCAAATAAATGTTTTCATGCCCGAAATTGAAGAGTTAAACATGGAAATTCATTTAAATAAAAAAACAACAGCAAAAGTTAGATGCATTAGTGATATCACAAGATGACGGTAAGCAGACCGCATACCATTTCTGGATTGCAAAATTGATAGGAATCCTCCTAGACTACCAGAATGCACAATCAAAAATCAACAACTTATGTCATCAAAAGAAATGAATAGAGGAGTTTTGAAATTGCCCAGCGAGAGATCAACTGAAGTAAAATTGAACCCACCAGTAGGAAACAAAAGAAACAACTTTTTCTCCCTTTTTGGTATTTGCCTTCTATTTTGTAACGTAACAGAAGGCTTTATAGCTAAAACGTCAACCGACAAAATCATATATGATATGCATTAACAGTATCCCTGAGAAGGATGCACTTTTTCGATTCTTCTCAAGTGAAAAGGAAATTTGGAATGTTGTACTTGACGGGTTCCTCAATATTTTCAGATACTTAAAATCTTGCTATGTTACAAGATAAAGCATGATGCTTGTTCTTTTCGAACAAGCACTTATCTTTTTAAGCCCTGTGAACTTTTATTGGTTTTGATACCCTTATAAAATTTCCATCATTCTTCTATTATTGTCACACCTAAAGTAGGCGGATTAGCAACTCTAGTAAGCATTCATTAATTTTGCAACACTTTTAGCAAATGAGTGATTGAAACCACATAAGTTGTGTCAAAGTTCTTTTTATCCTAGTCATAGATTTGTAAAACTATATGGGATAAGAAGTGTGAGGCCTAAAGAACCTCTAGCTCTAGAGAAACCCCCTAATTAACCTTCAAAGACGAATTATTTAGCATTTGAATGAAATAGACCCGAGTGAATGGATACAAAACTCATACAACCAACTTCGACTAATTTGGAATAATATAAAATGAAGGTATAGTTGATTGATTGAAAAAACAAAAAATAAATAATGACAACGATGATAATAACAACAAAGGTAAAGAACACAACTACTTGGCCAATGCTGATGTTCAAAAGTTGTGTTGTAATTCAAATCAATTTTTGCATTTATTCCCTCACCTTTTAAGAAGTTCATCTTTTTGCATAATATCAGATATTGAAGGATTAATGAAAGCATTTTCCTTAATAATTAAGGAAAAATAGGAGCAGACATTAAGTAAAGAGAATGACCCCTTACCATTCAGTAAAGTTTCTCACAATCAACTCTCAAGAATATAACTTCTTACACTTGCCATTTGATTCATGGACCATATAATAACTACTGGATTGCTTTTATAGTTATCAGATGTAGCTATGTTAATGTTTGGTTAATCATATTGCAAAATGGATATGTGGTGTATTATCTAAAATATATACATAATGTTTTATTTCCAACAGAAACTCTTAAACTACAATACATCACTCTATCCAACTTCCAGTTGGTTTATTACCATATGTGATTTTAAAAAAAAAAAACACACACACATAATTAGAAATTAATATATTTTTTAGTTATCAATTTTAAATACCTCGAACAAAGAACAATTTCAAGATCAAAATATAAGACAGGATATCCTTAAGTATGAAAATAACTAGATATTGCATTCCTTTTTTACACATGGAAGATTTATTAATAATTAAAAGGTGAGAAAAAGCTCAAAAATGTCCCGTAAGTTTGAGCTCTAAATTAAAATCATCCCTATCCTATCATATGGAGCACAAATGATCCTCTAAGTATGCAAAATTAATACACATTTAGTCTAAACTTAATGAAGATGTTAAAACCTAACAGATCCCAATCACGTGTTATTCACACCACTCTCTTTCTTTCCTACCTCTTTGTGTCGTCATTCTAAAAGTGTACTAATTATGCATACTTAAGGGACTATTTCTGCTCCATATAATAGAATAGGGATGACTTTGATTCAGAGTCCAAACTTAAGGGACAATTTTGGGTTTTTCTCACTAAAAGGTTCTAGAACCTACCACTTGTCAAAAATTAAGTCCTTGATGGATGTTAGGAATTCCATCCAAATGAACACAAAATGTCCTAGTAACAAGGTACAGATAGACCCAACAAAGTTGACTGATTTTTTGTGTGTGTTTTATCTACGTTATTCCATGTTTATTTCCTTCAAATATCCAGCACTTCACACCGAGTATTAACACACCACATGAAGTTACAAGACCCAAAAAAAAATAATATGGCATCACTTAGGCTACTTTCACTTTCCCAATTCTATATTATGTTAGTTTAGTGCACCCACGAGGTTCCCATATGTATAGATGATTAGGTGTTGTTCGCGGAGAACCATATCTTTTGTAAGGTTTTCTAATTTTTGGTATACTACTTGCGTACACTCATTGTTTTGTCCCTTCTTCAGTAAATTATTACTTTATATAAAAAAAATTGTGTGAGTTTAGTCTGTTCCTTCAATAATCTTCTACTTTTATCTAAAGATGTTCTTTTACTTGATTACAGGAGACTCGATATATATCACTGCTTCAAAATAGTTAAGTATTTGCAAAGCCTGTCTTCCCTTTTTCATTTACTCATTTTTATTTGTAAACTCAAAGTTACAGGCCAGAAGAGGAACTTAATGACGTATATAAGTTGTTGAAATCACAGAACATATCAAACAAAAGGGCTTCAATTCATATACTGAAAATCTAACTAAAAGCTAGCTAACTCTCCTGCTCCCTTTCCCTCTTCCTCCATTGAAGGAGACTTGTGGAGAAAGCGCAGTTAATCAATCAACTTATCAGCCCGGTTCAAAGTCTAGGAGAATATGCTAGCCTCACAAATGAAAGCACAAGTTCCTACAGTGTAAAGTGATAGATCTCCATGAGTCTAACTTAAAACAATAAACAGCAGACGGAAGACAATCTTAAAATTAATTATGCTGGCTGCATGCCATGAGAAGTCAGCAAGAAGTTCAACACCAAAAGGATAAAAAGAATCATAAAATAGGACTTCAAACAGCTAATAATAGGCAAATCTTCATCCAGCGAATTCAATTACAAAACCACCATAATCCTCAACAAGGAAGTACATGAAGTTACCCCTCTAGTTACAGTGTTACACACCTCGTCTAGTTTAAGCAAAAGGTGTGCCGAAAATTAGCATCAGCTAAGTCACTAATTAAAACCACATTCCCCTAGTTCCCACTTACAACATCATAAGAAATACATCAACAAACTAACCAAATCACTCAAAAGGTACACTCCCACATCCCAAAATAACTAAATGAAGGATGCAGTAAGCATTTTTCCCAACAGAGCTTCTCCAAAGTACTAACTTTTATTTTTCCATTAAGACAAGTTCAAAACTTGCTTCTTCTTTTTTATAATACCAGCTTGCACGCACCTAAACTGATTCCACCGGTACCTGCTACCTCCAACTATCAGCATAGGTACCGAATAACTCACAAGTCCAATACTTTTTTGAAAACATTGCTTGTCAAGTACAATCAGAATGAAGGAATTTTACAATGCGATGATGATAAGGCAAACCTTCTCAATTGCTTTACTCTTGCCATATCAAAAGCCAAAAAAATAGATATATCAAGCTTGTCCAATACCTTTTCCCCAACAAAATATATAATTTTACAACGAAAAATCTCATAAACAATATGAAACTCTAAACAATTGATTGAAACAATTAAAAAAAGAAGAACGAAGTAAACCTGCTTGTCCATGTCAGAGAAAAGCATGAGAAGATAATCGAGTGCCGACGATGCAATCGAATTACCAGAGAAAACACGATCGGAATCAGAATTAGACCTCGCCGGAGAAAAAGTACGGCGAATCCTCTTCGAAACCGGCGTTGGCGCAGACGACGACGACTGAAAATCCTCAAACAAATTCGATCTCTTCCCGCACACTATAGCAGACATGATGTGCCGGAAAAAAAATCCTCTTTCAGATTTCTCCGATCAAAAGTTCCTCTTTTCCCGTTCCGATCATGCAGATTTATAAATTCAAATTGCTAAAATTTGCTATGAATCTATAAATGATATTTTGTAAATAAAAAAGAAAAAATATTTTTTTCTCTTTAATTCTCTCTCTTCACGAGAGAGAGACTCAGCTTCTTCAACTCTGTAAAAATGGAGATTGAACATTTTGAACAATGGTGTAACAGAGGATAAACTGACGGGGAGTTTACGAGTGTTAAACGACGGACTAATAAGAAAATGACAAGTGTCAAATTGATTATTTTAGGATAAAGTGGATTAAAGTGTAATTTTGTTGATGGGTATGAGGCCGAGAGAATATATGTTATCTCGAGAGTATTTTGGAAATAATTTTTTTACCTTCGAGAGATAGGGATTAGAGTTGTGTATACTTTACATTTATTGGACCCTATTTTGTAGGATTTTACGGAGTATGTTGTTGTTGTTATTAGTACCTCTATCTTGTGTTAAAAAAGTTACTTTTAATAGAGGTTTTAGTTACTCGAAGAAAACATATCAGATTGGGTATGAAAAGGAAATAAGTCATGCATGTTAAATAATGAAGAAAAAACAGTAGCTAACAAATATTGCGATAATCTTTACAATTTACATTGATTGTGTATCTATGTTAAATCCAATCAATCAAATATAATGATTTAATGCTAGCAATTTTCATGTAAATATATATATACACACAAACATGGAATATGAACAGTGATTTTATTACTTAGAACAAAAACAGCAAAAAAGAGAAGCCTTATAGACAAATGTAAATTATGGACAAGAAAAATGGACGAATGAAATGGTAATAGGAAGTAATTTCCGCTTCGAGCCATTGAGAATGAAATATATTTTATTGGGAGCGTTGTCTTCAGAGAAATGAATTTCATAATGCGCAACTTTGGATCTAATCGGTCATTAGGTGGGAAAAAATGAATGAAAATAGGAAGTGATATTGGCGCGGCTCAATCTGAGATCGTTCTTTATGAAAACAAGCATAAATTCGTCTTCGGATTGAACCTCACCAACATCGCTTCTTCCATTTTTATCCCATCAAATTTCTGTTTTGATCACTTTTACTCCAAGGACTTCAATTACACTACAATTAACAAGAACAAATAAAGACATCTTAATTAGATGACAAATTGGATTAATAGTAGGTAATAACCTTAGATGATTGTTTAATAAGAAAAAAAAAACTCTCCCAATATTCAGATTTTATAAAAGGAGGACAATTCAAACTAGGATTTTAATTTTTCAGAGATAACAAATGAATCGAATTCAAATAGAACCTCAAGAGGCAAGCCAGAAAAGTATCGCACTATGTAGAGAGTGAACATCTACTTTATGAAGAGAAAAGAGGATATATAAGAGGGAACTCAATAACATGCATGACTATTTGAGTTCTAAAACTATGGATAACTAATAAAACTTCAAGTCCATATATATATAAAGATGGAAAAGAGAAAGAATGATGACAATGAAGGAGGATGTATAAAGTGTAGGGTTTTAATAGTTGCCTTGGGATGAGAATTAAGGAGAAAAAAGAATGTGAGGGAAATGATGTCAATTAGGTAGCAACTTGCTTTACTATTCTCATGCTTATTTAATTTAGATCTTATTTAATTAAATATTTTTTCTATGACAATTAATTAGATGATGACATTTGATCAAGAGGGAAGTTTTTTTGAAATTTATATCAATATAAGATAAGTCATAAATATTGATATGAGCACTATAGATAATATATGATAAAAGTAAGTTAGAATTTAAATTGTGTTTCTATACATATAAACATGATATCTTTATGTGAATATTTATTGGATATACTAAAGAGAGACGATCACATAAAATAGAATATTAATTAAAGAAAGAGTAGAAGAAAAAGAAAATCATGAATTTAAGTTATAATACATCATTAATCTATCATTATAAGAAAGTTTTACACGATATATTATTTTTTATAGTATGTAACATACACTAAAAGAATTACAAGAATTAGTTGTGAATTTTATGCTAATCTATCGCTATATTACACATTGTCAACATAATTTTTTTTTACTATCCATCACTAAATAGAATTAGCGAAAAGCTTGTTTAATATCCTTTAAGTAAATGATTTTATTAATATAATAAAACAATTTATACAAGTTAAAACTCAAAACTCACACATGCAAAAAAAATGTGTCTTTTTTGGCATGCACCTGAAATATTCTCTTAACAAATTAAACAAATACAAAAGAGACCCCCTTTTTATTGTAAAGTGTAATATGTAAATTAAATTTCCCCTCTTTCTGACTGTTATTCTTCTAATAATAATCACACTTTCAGATCACGCTTCATGTCATTAATCATATGATCAGAGAATGAAAATAGTTATGTTGGCTTATCTAATTAATTAATTACCTTTTAAAATACTAAACATTTATCTAATGTTTTTAATTTCATGCATGATTAATCAGACTAAACTAACATGGCCTTCAAATTTCTGTCTTAGGGAGTAGAAAAAGATTCTGGTGGGAGCGTCGCTTTGAAAAATGAGCCTTGTGAAGTGTGAATATGAATTTAGTTGGATCTCAATGTCTTTAATTTTATACTTTAAGTTAGTAAAAGTACTTTTTTTTGTTTTGATTTATGTGAAACTTTTCGCTTTTCATGAATGATTATTGAAATTATCGATTGAAATATATAGGAGTATTGGAATGTAGCATGTTGCTTTCGAAAATTGACTGACTCGATTGGTTGATTGGTTAATTAGTCGATAGAGTGATCGATTTTGTAGTCGATATTTTGAATTTCGATTGGTAGGCATTGATAATTGATTGATGAAAAATATCTCTTTGACTTCGTTAAGGAAGAATTGGTTATCTTTGCATTTTATTGTGCACTAGAAACGACATGCCAATCGAAGAGTCTCATCTCTGAGTCTAGCCATCGCATAAAGGCTCGCTAGTGTAGAGCTATGTTGTTCTGAGTCTCACATAGCTAACATTATCACGACGCTATGTTATGATATACTGACGTGACTTACAAATAGCACTAACGCTATATAATTATATAAGCAATGGTCTGGACCACAAAAATAATCGATTTAGTCATATAAAGCTAGTGCACACCTAAACAATGGCTATTTATGAAAGATAATTTGTAAAAAAAATTTGATACTACGATAGTGTACAATTCTCTTCATATCGTTGTTGCAACAATTGAACTCTTATATGTTTTAATTAGTAATATATAGAGTTTGTTATA
>JAJOOH010027175.1:0-32289 GCA_029582605.1 Solanum gracilifrons
CCCCCCCCCCCCCCCTTTAATTACGTGTTTCGGAAGTACGTTGACTAAAGGAATATAATCGTAAGCTTACCTCAATTCTAAACCATATTTCTCGTGGGATCGACCCCACCCTACAAGTTGCGTTCTTTACTTGATTACGATCGCTTACGATTATTTAGGGAGGTGTAATTTCAGCGTATCAAATGTTGGCACCACTGCTGGGGAATTTAGCTTTTAGATTAAGTTTAACTACATGATTCAACTTTAGTCAAATATTTTGTAATTTTACTTTTTATTTTGTTTTTGTCTCTCTCAGGTTCCTACTCTAGTGTATGCCAAGTACACAGAGTCAATGAGAACAACTTACTCCCAATGATGTAGAACTTTAGGGAGAATAAATAATCAAGGAGTGCCAGATAATCCTATCGGAGGAGAAGTAGGTGATGGTGTTGGGTTACAACCTCCGAGGGTTGGTGATGAGAATATTCAGATTAAAGCTGAGAATATATTGAGAGATGCAGTAAGGGTACAAGATCAACCAGGGCCAAGATTGTATGATAATTATAGGTTCAAATTTAATACTGCTAATTCTGATAGACCTCTTGTCCTACCTCCTCTACCGTCGGGGCATACATTTGTGGTGAATAGCAGTTTGATGTAGATGCGTACAGCGAGGGGGTTGTTTGATGTTGTGGCATCAGACGATCCACATGCTCACATAGCCAAGATAAGAAATGTTGGCAAAATATGTGTGGGTCGACCGGACCTGGACATGGATGTCATTGGATTGCGAGTATTCCCTCTATCATTGACCGCCGATGTTGTTGTGTGGTTTAGTGAGGTTCCTTATAATTCAATGTACACATGGAACCATTTGAGAGATGCGTTCCTAGCAAGATTTTTCCAGTATCCAAGAAGCTGAACAACAAAGCTAAACTTAACAATTTTTTAAGACAACTTGGAGAGTCCGTGAATAGTTCATGGGACAGGTTCAATGCTTTCATATGAGGTGTTCTGAATCACCGGATTGATGATAAGTCACTGAAGGAATATTTCTACCGAGGTCGGGATGACAATAGTAAGGCAGTACTTGATACTATTGCTGGAGGTTCATATGGTGAGTGCACTTTTGAGCAGATTGCAAGGAAACTGGAGATCATCCCTCAAAATAACAAAGCTTGGAGCACTAGAAGGTCGTATATTGGGAGGAACACGTTTATTGTTCAAGCTACAAATAACCAATATGCAAATGAGATTCGTGAGGAGATGGCTCAGATGAGGACCGAACTAGGGTTGGTGTTGAAGCATGGGAGCAGAGGTGCGGAGAAAGTAAATGTTGTGAATTATTTGACTGGAAATCCACCACCGATTGAGGAGTGTTACTATGAAGAGTATACTTATGTTGTGAATGATCAGATTGTGGTTTTCTGACCAAACGTCCAAGGTTCCAATTAAGACAATTGGTGCTAAGGTCAAGGAAATCAAGGTCGAAACTATGGCAACTACAACCGAGAGGGTATATATGCCCGGTATGGAAACTTCAGTCGTGACAACAACTACAATCGGAACAAATATGGCAACAGAAAAAATCGGTTAAGACCTTATGTTCCTCCTCAAAATTGAGAATCTGGTACTAGGGAAGATGGAGGTAATATGTCACGTATTGAGGATATGATGCAGAACATGATAAAGAGGTTTGATGCAACTGATGAGAATGTCAAGGAGATGAGAAATGACTTGTCTGGTATTGGTAAAAAAGTTGAAGCCCATGCAGTGTCAATCAAGAATATTGAGCAGCAGTTGACTCAGTTGTCAACTACAGTAAATCCACGTCAACCTGGCACTCTTCCTAGAAACACCATCCAGAATCCAAAGAGAGATGGGCATTGTATGGCTATCACTACTCAAGGGAATAAGCAAACCATTTATCCACTTATGCTGTCTGGGGTGGAAATTGAGATTGTAAAGATGATGATGTGGTAGAGGTAAGTAGAGAATCCGAGCATGTGATAGAGAAAGAAGTGGAGGTAACTTAGAAAGTCGTCCTTATACCTAGACCTTCACCTCCCTTTCCACAGAGGTTAGTGAAGAAGGCAAATACCGCAGGTTTATTAGCATGTTGAAAAAGCTCTCTATCAATGTTCCATTCATAGAATCTTTGGAGCAAATGCCTAGGTATGCAAAATTTATGAAAGATATGGTGACAAAGAAGAGGGTAGTGAGCTTCAAAGATGATGATAGATTGCAACATTGTAGTGCTATCGCTACAAGATCCCTTGTGCAGAAAAAGGAGGATCCTGGTGCCTTCCCTATTCCATGTACCATCGGGTTGTTGCATTTTTATAAGGCGTTGTGTGATCTTGGTGCTAGCAATAATCTGATGCCACTGTCTATTTACAAGAAATTGGGTCTAGGAAATCCAAAACTAACTGCGATGTGGTTGCTCATGAACGATAGAACTATGAAAAGGCCCATTGGTGTGCTCAATGATGTACTAGTGAAAGTGGAGTCGTTCATCTTTCCAACTTATTTTGTAATTCTTGACTGTGAGGTAGATTTTAAGTTCCCATCATTCTTGGGAGACCATTCATTGCCACTGGGAGCGCCTTAGTTGATATATAAAAGAGGAAGATGATGTTCAAAATGAACAATGAAGAGGCAAATTTCAATATCTGTAGGTCTTTGAAGCACAGTAGTGAGATCCAATTGGTATCGGCAATAACATATTGATTTGCGAGTGGGTCTGAGGTGCAGATTGAAGAGAGACTGGGTGTTGAGGCACTAGATGCGGTTATGATGAACTTTGACAGTGATGGTATTGAAGAGTATGATAAGTTGGTCGCCACAATAGCTAGGTTCGAATATCATTCTAAACCAAAGAAGCTAGAGTAAGACACGAAAAATCGTGAGTCCCCACCCGCAAGACCCTCTGTTGAGGAGACGCCAAAATTGGAGCTTAAGGCTCTACCATCACATTTGCATTACGTATTCTTGGGAAATGATGATACTTTACCCGTTATCATTGCAGCAGATTTGAATGGGTTACAAGTAAAGTGTTTGGTTTCTATGTTAAAGAGGTTCAAGCGAGCTATTGGGTGGACTATTGCGGAGTTTTTGGGATCCCTCCTGGTATCTGATCTAATAAAATCCAACTTATGCTAGATGACAAGCCTAGTATTGAGACAAGATAAGATTAAGTCCGCCTATCCAAGAGGTAGTTAAAAAGGAGATCATCAAGTGGTTAGATGTTGGAGTTATCTATCTCATTGTAGATAGTAGTTGGGTGTGTCCTGTTCAATGTGTGCCCAAGAAAGGTGGGATTACTGTGGTTCCTAATGAGAGAAATGAGTTTGTTCAGATACGGCCCGTGATTGGATGGAGAGTCTGCATGAACTACCGGAAGCTAAATGCTTGGACAGAAAAAGACCATTTCCCTATGACATTCATAGATAAGATGTTGGATAGACATGCAGGTAAGGGTTGGTATTATTTTCGTGATGGTTTTTCGGGCTATAATTAAATTTCTATTGCCCTAGAAGACCAAGAGAAGACCATCGTCACTTGCCCTTATGGGGCTTTCGCCTTCAAACAGATGCCATTTGGGTTGTGCAATGCTCGAGCGACCTGCCAGTGATGTATGATGTCAATATTTTGTGATATGGTGGAGGACACTATTGAGGTATTTATGGATGATTTATATGTGGTAGGTGACTCTTTTAATCGATGTCTACATTATTTGGCTGAGGTGCTTAAAAGGTGTGGAGACTGCATTCTGGTGCTAAATTGGGAGAAGTGCCAATTTATGGTGAAAGAAAGGATAGTTCTGGGTCATTAGGTAAGTAATACATTATAACTGAATTGATGTAATACTGAATAGCTCAAAATATTGACATGCTAACTGAAAATGCAACATTAATATACTAATAATGAAACATTCTTAACTAGGGCATGTATATATGAACAAACTGACCTATCAAGTTTAATTCATGAACTAAATGAATCTACCCAACTAAGGTTCTTAGTTTCATGCAAGAACTAAGCAACAATACCACAAAAATATGATAATCTTTTTTGGATTAGTCTTACAACTGAATCACAACAATAATCTGAAGTTCTAAGAACCCTAGTTCTAACCATGATATAGAGAATCAAGGATGTTAAAGAATTCTAGGGACCTAATGGGTGAAAGGAACCCACTAGTGAAATCCCACATACCTGGTGAAGAAATCTACAGAGAAATGCTTTGATTTCGGGTCTTGAACTGAAGAAAACCTTGTCGCATTCTTGAAGAGAGTAGTTTGACTCTTTCTCCCCTTTTTCGTTCAACTTGATTATTTTTTTGAGAATGAGTTGACTAGGGTAAATTCTAATTAAGTTACTAGGCTAAAACTGACTAAAACCATGTATTTTAGGGGTTAAATGATGTAGTTTAGGGGTCCAACGCATAGGGAAAAGACCAAACGAACCCTATCTAAAAAGCTGTGGGGGCCAACCAACGGTCCTGACCGACGGACCGTCGATGGACCTATGATCCGTCCTATCAATGATTAGTTACATTTTAAGGACACTTCATCCAATTCTAAATGTCAATGATTGTAAATCAATATAAATCCCAACTAAATGTGTTGGACTCGAATCCCTCAGAGAGCGATACGTATTTCAGATTCAATTGGTAAGTATGAACATATTCAAATCAGTAATAAGAATAGAAATTATCGAATAAAGAGATCATTCAGATCAAGGGATAACACGAATGTCAAATGGGGTTTTTAGTTTTGCTTAACAACTACAAATAGCCACAAACAATAACATTTAATAATAACAAGACGGGTTCTTGGGATATAATCAATTATAGGGAAATATATAAATACAGGTAATTGTAACTATTAGAAAATAGCTAGTTAATAGTGATTAGGATAGGCTATAGTGAAGGTAAATTATATCTCGATCAATTTAACCTGAATCAAGTGATTTCTCTCGAACATCAACAAGCATGCAAAATAAGAGCAGCCCACACCTAAATCCATTCATTCTCTCGAGCTGAATGGTGGGATTGAGTTTAGGATTCACTTTCTCGAGCTGAACCCAGGTCAACCCAATACCCACCAACCATCAATCAATAGTTTTAGTTCTAAAACCTCGAGAGAGAGCAAGCCAAGAGCAAAAAGATAGAACTACATTTGCAACTACAATTCTTAAATTAAACTCACTTCAAAATAGCATTTAAACTAACAATTAACAATACCCATAAACTAAATCAAAACATAATCACATGATCACACTCCAAGAATAGGGGGTTTAGCTAGAAATTATAAAAAGGTAAAAACAGTTACCCAATTGATTATCCCTTAGGCTCGCACTTCTTTATTTGTTCAGCTTGTTTTATTGTTTTTTGCATATTAGTGTCCTTTCTTTGTTCCTCAATTAATATACCTGAAAATGAAGGATTTAACATCAGTTATTGGCACAAATTAAACATTTGAGGACACTAAATCTATGTTAACAAAGCCCAAAATGAGTCCAAATCTCGGACTCATTAGTGAACCATCAGCTGGCTTCAAAGAGGGGGTCCTGAGGAGTCTGAAACACGGACTTAGTCGGGGTCTAACCTATGGTCTGACCATGGGTCGACCCTTAGACTAATTCTCTGAGATTTCTAAGAGGGAGCTGCAGGTGGTCATCCATGGACCCCACCTACAGTACGTGGGTAAACCTAAGGTCTGTAGGTGGCACTGTTGGTGGCATCTGCAACTTCTGATTTGTTTATTTTCTAGTATGTCTAGGATACAAGGTATTACATAGATGTCCTCTTTTCTTTTATAAAAACTTTGTGATTTCAACTGCTCGATTTATTCCTTTTCATTTTCTTATGTCTTATTATGCATGCTAGGTAACTTTTATAGGGCCTCTCGTGTCCTATACGCCATGTTTAACCTAGGGTCTACCTTGTGTCGTGACATGGGGTCTTATACACCATTTCACTTTTACGGGGTACTATGGGTTAGGACAGAATTGGTATTCAAACAACTAGGATTAGAAAGGTTCTAGGAAGTCTTATAAGCCAGGCCGAGTAGAGTCTTCTTCATGAGTGTGAAGTGTGCTATATTTATAAATGATAGTCTATAAGATGCTTAGGAAACTCCACTTTTTTCATCACTCTAAAGTCGTTCAGTAGAGTTAAAATCAATATTATCTCTCTCCCAATCTCTATCCTATGCTTTTTAGGTTATGGCCACTCTAATGGAATAATCTAGAAGGAATACGAGTGATAATGTTGAACGAGAAACTCATTACCCTCCTAAAGAAGCTCCTCAAGTTCTGGTCGACCATTTGGCCGAACAAGTGACTATTTTAAGGTTGCTATTCATGTGTTGACTATTACCATGACAAATCCAACAAATAGGGAGGTTGTGGTCTACATGAACCTAAATATGGGTACGACGAAAACTAGAGTAAGGGACTTCAGTGGAATGAATATTGTGGAGTTTCATGGTTCCAAGTTTGAAGAAGATACTCAAGAGTTCATTGATGAGGTGTACAAGGTGTTGATGATCCTGAGAGTTACACCGGTGGAAATGGCCTAATTTACCACTTATCAACTTAAGGGTGTTGCTCAAGTTTGGTTCAACCAATAGAAAGAAGAGAGAGAGGTTGAGGTGGGTCCTATTGATTGGGAAAAGAATAAGGTTGATTTCCTTGAAACGTTCTAGTGTCTGAAATGGTGGTTAAAGAATGCCGAACCTCCATGCTCATTAATGATATGGACATTTCTTGCCTTATCTTTCATGCTCAACAAATCGAAGACAAGAAACTTAAGGAAAGATCTAGGGATGCAAAAAGGGCCAAGACCGGTGATAATGACTTTTTATATTCAAGGTCCAAGATTCATGGTTGTTCTATGTTCCAAAAAATGTTCCCACAATACTCCAACTCCTACATTCAACAAGTATAGGTTGTCTAATCCTATTCCCCAAGGATACAATGGTAGTGGATGTTCATTGTCTACTTGTGCTAAATGTAGAACAAAGCATGAGGGTAAATGTATGTCTGGTCCTAATGCATGTTTTTGTTTTGGCCAAATGGATCAAAAGATAGGGAATTGTCGCTCAGTTGCTAAGAATGAAGGAGATATTCATCGAGAAGCTCAACCTTATACTTCGGCAGGTTTTAGTGGTATGCAGAAGCAAAACTGATTCTATGCACTCCAGACTCTTCATGAGCAAGAGGTTTCTCCCGATATGGTTACTGGTATGTCTATAGTCTTCCATATTAATGTTAATGTGCTACTTGACCCTGATGCTACCTTGTCTTTTGTAATGCCATAAGTGTCTATCAGGTTTAATATTCTTCTAGATGTGTTGTTAGACCCTTTTTTGTGTATACTCCTATTCGTGAATATACTGTGGCTAAGATAGTCTACAGAAAGTTTCATGTCTTATTATCCCATAGAGTTACTCATGTTGATCTTTTAGACCTTTATATGTTAGATTTCAATGTTATTCATTGTATGGATTGGCTGCATTCATCTTATGCTTTTATTCATTGTAGAACCCGAGTAGTCAAGTTTCGATTTCCAAATGAACCCATCTTATAGTGGAAAAGGGGAAATTTTAAGCCAAACAGTTCGTTTGTCTCTTATCTTAAAGCTACAAAACTTATTTCAAAGCATTGCATAAATCTTCTTTTTTGGGTTAGGGATGCGGATTACGAAACCCATACTCTTGAGTTAGTCCTTATTATTAATAAGTTTCTGGATGTTTTTCCCTATGATCTATCATGTGTTCCTCCCAAAACGGAAATAGACTTTTCTATTCACCTTCTCCTAGATACGCAACATATCTCTATTCCTCCTTATCATATGGACCAACAAAACTCAAGGAGTTAAAGTAGCAATTGAATTATTTCATGGATAAGGGTTTTATCCGGCCGAGTATCTCTCCATGGGGTGCTCCAATTTTGTTTTTCGAAAGAAAGATTGTTCACTTCGTATGTTTATTGACTACCGTCAGTTGAACACAGTTACCATTAAGAACAAATATCCTCTTTTAAGGATAGATGATTTGTTTGATCAACTACAAGGAGCAAGTTACTTGTCTAAGATCGACCTCTGTTCGGGCTTCCACCAATTGAGGGTAAAATAAGATGACATTCCAAAGAATGTTTTTTGAACATGGTATGGTCATTACGATTTTTTCTTAATGTCATTTAGCTTGACTAATTCTCCTGCCACATCTATGGATTTCATTAATGATGAGTCGGGGATTTTGCCTCATTTAGGTCTAAATAATCAGAGTTTTAGTGTGCTCAAAGGCTGTTTTATGCTCAGAACTAATGATAAAATGCTAATTTTCAGTAATGAAGGCAAAATAGCAAGGCAAAGATAGTACCGGGCAAAAAGGATCGAAAAAGCTGAGAAAGCTGAAGAAAAGCAAGGTTGATACTAGCCAAAGCCACTCGGAGTGTCGCAGTGTGACTATTCAGCTCGCCAAAAGTTACAACAGGCTAACCCATGGACGAAGCCAACTCAGCGAGGGATGGAAAGGAGCACTCGGTGGATCACCGACCTGGTTAGCAAAGCCTGACTTGTTCACCGTGGGGCTCCGCAGGTGAAATTCTTGAGACATCTAAATGAGATTTTCAAAAGGAGAAAGAGGAGTTATGGAGTTTTTGAGAGTTCCCACTTTTCCTAGTTCTGGGATTTTGATCCCTAATATTTTTTCTTTAACTTTTTTAGTAGAGATTTAGGGTTTATTTGATTTGAATTTTAATTTGAGCAGTTTGAAGATTTCTAATTTGTTACCCAAACTGAGGGCAAACATAGTTGGTAACAATTTCTTACTTTTTATTATGTGTGGTGATTAATGTTTCAAGGATACTTCATCCAATTCTAAGCATCAACAATCGTAAATCAGTATATAACCCAACTATATAATTGTTTCATATTCAATTGGGAAGTATGAATATGTTCAAATCACTCATTGGAATAAAAGTTATTGAATAAAGACGATATTCAAATTAAGGGGTGACACGAATGTTAAATGGGGGTTTAGTTTTGATTAACAACTACAAACAGTCACAAACAATGAGAATTAACAATAATGAGATGGGTTCTTGGGATGTGATCAATTATAGGTAATTATAGACATATGGGTAATAACCCCTAGGGTGGTCCTTGGGTAGTCGTACCTTCACGTTTAATCCCTAAACCCCTCAACCTAAGCTCCGGATAACATCACACAACATAAAACCCCACAACTACTAAAACACGCACATGTTGGTTTCTTGTTTCACCTATTCGTTTTACGGGTCGTTACAGTCCTGAATGTTGTTTTCGGGATGTCACTATCTCTGACTCTGATCTGGTGATAACCAGATCTGAGGTCTATCTTCAAAAAATTACTAGCACCTTAAATTTGATTTAACAAGTCATCAATCCTGGGGATAGGGTACTTATTCTTTATTGTGACTTTGTTCAACTTCAAATAGCCAATGCACATCCTGAGAGATCCATCTTTATTTTTCACGAATAACACTAGACCACCATTGAAAGCCTTATCTAGAAGGATTTTAAACTAGTCTTTCAATTCATTAAGCTCAGTTGGAGCCATTCTGTAAGGAGGAATCAAAATAGGTTGGGTATCTCGAAGGAGATTGATTTCGAAGCCGATTTCCCTTTCGGGAGGAATTCTGGAAGATTTTATGGAAACACTTCTGGAAACATATTTATTACAGGAATTGACTCAAGAGTTGTGGTTTGGAGCTTGAATTCCTAACCCGAACTAGATGATATATATACCCCTTGGAAATCATCTTTATGGCCTCAAGGTAAGAGATAAATCGAACTACATGGCCTGAACTACTACCCTTCCATTCTAAGACTTTCCTTTTTGGAACTGGAAACGAACGATCCTAGTTCTACAATCGATTGAGGCATAACATGAATGTAACCAATCTATGCCTAGAATTATATCAAAGTCTACCTTTTATAACTTTACAAGATCTTTTGAGGTGACTTTCTGTGATACTGTGACAGGGCAATTTATGTATACCCATCTAGCTATAATTGGGTCACCAACTTGAGTAGAGATTGCGAAGGGTTCTGAAAGAGTTTCTTGACCCACATTGTAGTATACTGCTATATAGGGAGTTCCAAAAGAAAGAGTAGCCCCTAGATCTAACAATGCATAAATGTCTAATTGAAAGACTCGTAAAGTACCTATGACCACATTAGGGGAATTTTCCTTCTACTTGCGAGCATGGAGAGCATACAACATGTTCTAGCGCTGACTGCCACCCATACTAGAAGACGTACCCTAGTGAGTTAGGCAACCATCTGGTTCAAATGGATTATTGTTACCTCATTGTCCCCTACCTGGCAGAAGGGAAATCTTTCAACCTATGCCAAGACAGACAACACCCAAAGTACCATTCCTTGCCTGCAGGACACTCGCCTTGATTGTTCTTACAACACTTTAGAAAAGTTAGATAGGATATGTTAGCTGAAACGCTACCCTGAGACTTAGAGGCTTATTCCCTACCTTTATGATCCTGTCAAAACCGGGGGGATGGAGCACTAGCTGATGAAGGTTTTGCGGCTGAAGATCTCTGGTTAAACATCGAGCAATTTCCACCACCCAATTTCTGCTGGGAGCACTAATAGTTCCATGTTTTAGCCTTCTTACTATCCTTAGACATTTCCCTAAGCTTGTCTCCCTCAACCTATTCAACATGAGTCATGAGCCTAGAGATATTCATCTCATCTCAAATATGTCCACTGTGTCTTCACCAAGTCAACTACCCCAAATAGAAACTTACTCATTTGTTCCCTTCTAGTGGAAACCATGTTTGGAGCATACCTAGAGAGTTGGGTGAACTTATGTCTGTTGATTAACGTTTCAACTACACCTCATTCAATATTAGGTGTAGACGATTGTAGTCTAGTATAAACCCAACAAGTGAGTTGGGGTCGATCCCACAAGAGCAGTATGATTTCGAATTCAATTATGAAGTTATAAACATGATTTAAATAGTTGTAGGAGTAGGAATTATCAGCAACTTTCAATTAAATTAGAAGCGCGACATATATGTCAGGTAGGATAATTTTATATCAAATGGTAATCTCAACTACCACAATTAACTAGAGTATTCAAATAAGTGAAATGAACTTGGAGGAATAATCGACGAATTGCTAATTCTCACTCAATGGGTGTTTGGCGATTACTAAACATCACTAACTCTTCATGGGTAGGATGGACCTTGGATGAGATAATCTTCTCTCGAACAACTACCTTTTTTTCAATTGAGTTTTGTCGAACCTCAACATGCTGAAAATGAAAACAAATCCACAACCTCACTACAACTACTCTCTAGAGCTAGATAGGTAGAATGGGCCTTGGGATTCACTCACTCGAGCCACAAGGACCCAATCATTGTAAATACCAAATTATTACTTTGATTCCACACCTCTAACTCAGGCAACCATGGAATACTAAAGCGTATTGAAATAAGAATTCAACAAAGCGATTTGAACCACAACAATAAATCAGACACACTTCGATTTAGCAAATCAATAATCTCTAACACCCACTTAGCTAAATTAAGCAATTAGTCACATGGTGAAACCCCCAGGATTGGGGTTTAAGCTATTCATAATAAAAGGAGAAAATCCATTACCTAATACATGTTTCATAGCTAGGTATTAATTTCCCAAATCATAAAATGAATCTTGTTTTAATTACAACACCCAACTAAAAATATCAAGAAAAATGCTTCGAACCAACAAAACTAGTATTTATGTTCTTAATCTCTCTTTTCACAATGTTTGGAATGTGTTTCCTCTTTAAAAAATTGTCAATTTATACAGATCCACAATTTGGCATTTTTGGGCAAATCACCGAGAAAAGTCGGGCTTCACAGACCAATTGGTGAAGCGCCACTCACCCTTGTCTATCTCCCTCTTATCTCAATTTTAATCTATTTTGGTATGTAACTTTTGGCGGTCCAAGTCGGGTTTCGCTGGGTAGTTCGGTGATGCATCCGTTGTTCCTTTTGATCGTCTTTTTGCTTGAAACTTCAGTGATAGTTTTGTGCATTTTGGCGGACACAACTCCTCTTCGCCGATCCATTCAGTGACTCGTCAATAGGGAACACCCTTCACCCACAAGTATTTCGCCTCAGAGTTGGTGTTCTACAAAATTGGGTAGGCTAAGAATCAATCGACGGTCCACCAAGTGATCTTGGCGATCACCGGGATCGCCTTTATCCACTTCTTCAACATGTTATGCTCATTTGCCTGTTAGTGTCCTTGCTTTTCTTCTTACCCTATAATGCTGATAATCAACTCTCTAACATCAGTTTATAGCATAAGTTAGGCATTTGACAACACTTATATTAACCGAAGAAAGCTCTAAATGAGTCGAAATGTCAGACTCATTAACACCCCCAACTTAAACTTTTGCTTGTCCTCAAGTAAAACTTAAGATCAGCAGTTCAATAAAAATGTTTACAAACAATGTTGCATACGACTCAACACAACATGGTTAAGACAACTCAAACAATGCTCAACTGTGCACTCAAAGATTCGAATTGTTATTCACTATTATCAAGGAAACTAAAGTTCAAAATACTTGCCTCAAATGCAAGTTCAAGCTCAACAAAGGTACTGAAATACCCTCACAACAAACATGATTCAACATTCACACACAATTCTTCAACAATTTAAAAATCCGAGAATCACATACATCTCTCGCAATCAGAAAGATGAATATATGATTGACTCCACCCAACGGCTAGCCCTTATTTTCCAATCACAATTTGTTTCAACTCGCTAAAATCACAAAAATCTTTTCAATGCTTTCGCAGAGTTGTGCAAAGGGCGGAGAAAGTCGGGTTCGCCTAATATTTCTGGTACATCGCCGAGCGGTGCGAGTATATAACAAAATATTCTAGTGTCTCATCACACTTTTGAAGCCATAAAAGCTAGCAAAGTCGAGATTGCCAAACCCATTCAGCGGATCGCCAATGGGTCCAGGTGTCGCATAGTCACCCATATCTGCACATTCAACACACATTATTCCAAACAACTAACACTTGGGTTGCTTCCCAAGAAGATCCTTAATTAAATTTGTGGCACGCTGTGAAAATACTTTTAAGCGTCTTCCAAGTACACATCTTCAATCACTTAAATCTTATGGAATTATCCAAAATATGACTTTAACAGTTGCCCATTCACCTTGAAGTTCGTGCCTTCTTTACCTTCGACTTCATTGGCCCCATTTTTGAACACTGATGTTACTTAATATGGACCTGACCACTTTGACTTAAGCTTTCACGGAAAGAGTCTCAGTCGAGAATTGTATAGCAACACCAGCTTCCAACTCAAAATTCTCTCCTAAGGATTTTAGAGTCGTGCCATTTCTTTCTCTTCTTCTTGTAAAGAGCTAAACTTTCATATGCCCTAAAACTGAATTCATCCTTATCGTTCAACGGATCTACTCTTTCTTTTGATGCCTTTAATGCCCAGAGTGCTTTGTGTTCCAGTTCAATTCGTAAGTGGCAAGATTTACCAAAAAATAGTTGATATGTGGACATGCCAATAGGAGTTTTGTAAGTACTACGATATGCCCAATAAACATCATCTAGTTTTTGGGACCAATCAGTCCTATTTGCATTCACGGTCTTAGCCAATATACTCTTAATTTCCCAATTTGATACCTCTACTTGACCACTCGTTTGTGGATGATATGGTGTTGTCACTTTATGTTTCACTCTGTATTTACTCAATGAAGATGTAATAGCTGGTTGCAAGAATATGAACCTCCATCACTGATAATAGCCTGCGGGATACCAAATCTTGCAAAGATGTAGCATTTTAAGAATTTAACAACGCTCTTCCTTCATTTTTGGGTAATGCCACAGCTTCCACTAATTTAGAAATGCAATGCACAGCCAATAAAATATACCTATTGACGAACGAACTCACAAACCGTCCCATGAAATCTATTCCCTAAACATAGAATAACGCAACTTCTAACATGGGCTTAAGATGTAAGTCATGCCTTCTGGACAGCCCACCTTGGTTTTGGCATTGTATGCATTTCTTGACTAAGTCATGAGCATATTTGTAGAGACTTAGCCAATAGTAACCACTTTGATGTTGCGTTATTCTATGTTTCGCACACCAAATGACAAGCATTGAGAATTTCATTGAATTCCTCTTCAGGCACAAAAAACTAATAATATGGTATGCACATTCCCTAAATAAATATGGATCATTCCAAAAGTATCTCTTCACATCGAACATGAATCGATTTTGTTGATAGAAGTTCAGGTCATCCGACATTAGACCACATACAACATACTTACCAAAATTAGCATACCAAGGACTCTGAATAAGAGTGGCCATGAACACCTGTTCATCCGGGAATGATTCATTAATTTCGAACTTAAGTTCATCCTTTTCTTTGCTCTCAAACCTAGATAGATGATCGGCTACCTAACTTTCACAATCTCTTCTATCTTTGACTTCAATGTCGAATTCTTGCAACCAAAACACCCATCTTATCAACCGGTGTTTAACATCTTTCTTTGCCATTAAGCACTGCAAGGCTCCATGATCAGTTTAAACTACCACTGTTTTACCCAAAAAGTATGCCCGAAATTTCTAAAATGCATACACCACTACAAGTATCTCTTACTTTGTAATAGTGTAGTTACGTTGAGCCCCGTTTAATGTTTTGCTTACGTGATAGATAGGATTGTATAATTTATTGGTTTTTGTCCCAAAACAACACCTAACACAATCCCACTTGCATCATACGTCACTTCGAATAGTTCTGTCCAATATGGACTAATATTCACCGGGGTAGAGATTAGTTTCTCTTTCAATGGCTTAAAGGCTGACATACATGCATCTCAAAATCAAATTTTCCCTCATTCTCCAACAACTTACACAATGGGAGTTCAATTTTTCAGAAGTCTTTGATGAATCTGTAGTAGAACCCGGCATACCCCAAGAAACTACGAATGCAATTTACTAGGACTAGTGGTGGTAGCTTCTCGATTACCTTAATATTTGCGGTGTCAACCTCCATCCCTTTTTGCGACACTTTCTGACCCAAAACTATACCTTCCCTAACTATGAAGTGACATTTTTCCCAATTTAAGACCAGATTGGTTTCCACACATCTTTAAAGGACCTTCCCGAGGTGTGCTAACCATGCTTTCAAAGTATCGTCCACAATGGAGAAGTCATCCGTGAAGACATCTATTTAATCTTCTACCATATCAGTGAAAATAGACAACATGCAACGTTGAAATGTTGTTGCGGCATAACACAACCTGAACGAGATCCTTTTGATACCAGAGTTCCAGAGGGACAAGTGAAAGTGGTTTTATCTTGACCTTCCGGTACAATATTGATTTTATTATACCTGGAATAACCATCCAAGAAACTATACCATCCACGCTTCGAAAGCCTATCCAGAATTTGATCCATAAACGACATGAGAACATGATTTTTTTTGGTCGAAGAATTTAGCTTCTGGTAGTCTATGCATACCCTCCATCCGATTACCGGTTTCATTGAATAAAGTTCCCCCTTTTCATTTGGGACTACTCTGATGTCGCCCTTTTTTGGTACACTTAGCACCGGACTCACCCACTTTATACCCGCAATAGGGTAAATAAAACTTGCATCCAACCACTTTATTATCTCATTTTTCACCACCTCTTACATCACTGGGTTCAATCTCTTTTGATGTTCGAAACTCGGCTTGCACTCATTATCAAGCTGAATCTTGTTAGTGCAAATGCAAAGTGTAATGCCCACAATGTCAGCGATAATCAACCCTATAGCTTTGATGTACTTTCTCAACACCTCAAGAAGCCATTTTACTTGCCATTCAAGAAAATCATCTACAATGATTACGGTTAAGGTGTTATTTTCCCCCAAGAATGCATATATAAGATGAGCGGGTAACACTTTTAATTCAATCTTTGGTGGTTTCTCCGTTGATGGTTTGCCTGGAGAATTTTCTTGATTCTTTAGATCCATATCTATATTCAATGGGATTCTTGAGTATTCTTCTAATCTCGAAAGAGTGGCTACCACTTTATCATAACCTTTAACTTTGGTCTCATCATAGTTTGCAAGAAAAACATGATGAGTCGGAAAGATGAATCAATCAACCTTTACCAATATATCATAGAATATCCCCACGGGTTGCTTTATCAACCGGTCTGCCATAAGAAGTCGTATTGTTGTGGATTTCGGCTCACCAAGCCCAAGTTGTTTATAGATTGCATATGGCATTAGATTTATACTTGCCTCCAAATCACATAGGGCTTTAGAAAATTGAAGCATACTGATAGTGCAAGGGATGGTGAATGCTCCTAGATCTTCTTTCTTTTTAATCATCTCACTAGTCATAATAGCACTACATTTATGAGAAACTTCGATTGTCTTGAAGTCCATACTTCTTTTCTTGGTGACTAGCTCCTTCATAAATTTAGAAAAACACGACATCTCCAACAACATTTCAACTAACGGTAGGTTGATAGAAAGTGTCTTGAACACTGATAGAAACTTCTTAAACTTCTTATCCTCATTTTTCTTCATGAAATGTTGATGAAATGGAGGGTTTATTTTGGGAAGAGGTTGCACGAACTTTGGGGTTCAGGTGCTCTTCCCTTTCCCTTTTTGTAATTTTTCGGCAAGGCTTTGCTTAGGATTTCTTCCAGTGCTTGAATGGGATTCTCTTCTTCATCAATATCTTTCTCTTATTCATTAGCTTGTACCCCATCTTTACCCTTCATTTTACCAACCACTACCCTTATACTTCGAGTCACCACAACCATTTTTTTCTCATCATCAGCCCTCAATGTTGTTATGTATAGAGCTCCACCCTTATCAATTAGTTTGGGTCCAAATTGTGCTGAAAATTGACTTTATTGACCCTCAAGTTTCTTGATTGTATCAACGTGAAAATTCACTCTATTTTTCAGTGGCGAGAAATCAACGTTCATCCCTTCTGGTATGTCATCTGAACCCTCAACTTTGTCTAGGATGCGAGACAACAAAAAAACCACTCGTAAGACTACTTAAACTAACCTTTGATTTTGAGCTATCACTCAATTGCATGTAATCCTCTTCATGAGTATCTTCTCTTCTTAAATGATCATTTTGTTTGACCCATTCTTGATAGTATCGCCTCCGTTCTTCTTCCTTGTGAGAGTTCCAACCTTCATTACCTCCATGCTTTAAGTTGCTTGGGTGGAAACCCTCTTCAACCTTGTGAGATTTACAACCTTGATTCTCCCTTGGCTTTGAGTAGCACGAGTGAGAACCTTCATCAACTCCAAAAACTCTCCTTGCTTGTTTCGGTTTGACCACATTTTCTCGCACTTGTTTTTGTACTAGCTCCATTTGGGATAACATTTTGCTAATATAGTCATCCTTTTCTTTCTCCTTGTCAAGCGGTTCTTGTGTCATCTTAAAACAAAAGGTGAAACTCGGTCATCTTGAGTGTACCATGCTTGATTTATCTTTGTCATTTCATCAAGAAGGGACGAAGGTACCTCAAATGATTGGAACATTATTCCTCCTCGAACCAATTAGTCAACAAATCATTTATTCACCGAGTCAAGATTTCGATAGAAGTATTGTAGCAGCATGGTGCTTGGAAGTCCGTAAGTTGGTCATTGAATTAACAACTTCTTAAACCTCAGCCATGTCTCGTGGATTGGCTCACCTTCCAAGCATTTGAAATTGTATGGTGTCTCTGAGTATCATCATTCTAGAAGGGGGAAATAATCACACATTAAACGTCGTTGTAAACTCATCCCAATAGGTAAAGGAATGCCTCGGTAACTCAGCTAAACATTTGTTAGCTTCACTTATCAAAGAGACTGGAAACAACCTGAGACAGACTAATTCTTGTGGTAGTTCTTCAATGAGAGTAGGCCACAAAATTCCGAATATGCTCATGTGGGTCTTCATAATTCAATCCTCCATATAGACTTTTCATTTGGTTGAGCTAGAGCGTTGTGCTAGTAACATTGAAGATAGCTTTCATTTCGATTGGAGGTAGACGAATTGCACCAGATCCACCTAATTGAATTGGGTCATTCAAATCATTAAGATGGTCAATATCGTGTTGGGTGCCTACTTTGCTACATAACTCCTGTTCACACTCATCTCTTCCTCTATTCAACACAAACAACACAAACACAAAACAAATTAAATCAATTCAACTACAACCAAAGAGTTAAAAATTTAAACTTTGATAAGAGAATTGTAAACACCACTCCCCGGCACCAACGTCATTTTGATTAACGTTTCAACTACCCCTCATCGAATACTAGGTGAAGACAATTGTAATCTAGTATAAACCCAACAAGTGAGTTGGGGTCAATCCCACATGGAGCAATATGATTTCAAATTCAATTATGAAGTTATAAACGTAATTTAAATCATTCTAGCAATAGGAATTATCAGAAACATTCAATTAAATTAGAAGGGTGAGATCAATATCATGTAGGGGAATTTTATATCGGATGGCAATGTCAACTACAACAATAAACAAGAGTATTCAAATGAGTAAAAGGTACTTGGAGGAATGACCAACGGATTGCTAATTCTCACTCAATGCGTGATAGGTAATTACTAAAAGTTACTAAATCTTCATGGGTAGGATGAACCTTGGATGAGATAATTTTCTCTGGAACAACTACCTCGTTTCAATTGAGTTCTCTCCAACCTCAACAGGTGAAAAATGAAAACAAATCCACAACCTCACTATATCTACTCTCTCAAGCTAGATAGGTAGAATGAGCCTTGGAATTCACTAACTCGAGTTGAACCCACAATGAACCAATCACTGCAATTGTCAAATTGTCACTTTGATTCCACACCTCTCTCTCAAGTAAGCATGAAATACTAAAGAATATTCAATTAAGCATTCAACAAAGCAATTTAAACCACAACAATAAATCAGACCCACATCGATTTAGCACTACAATCAATAATTTCTAACACCCATTTAGCTAAACTATGCATTTCGTCACGTGGTCAAACCCCCAAGAATGGGAAAATTCAATACCTATTACATGCTTCATAGCTGGGTATTGATTTCCCAAATATTAAAATGAATAAATCTTGCTTTAGTTACACCACCCAACTAAATATCTCAAAAACAATGCTTCAAACCAACAAAAAGGGTATTTCTACTATTAATCTCTCTTTTCAAAATGTTTGGAATGCCTTTGTTCTTCAAAAAATTATCAATTGACACAAATCCACAATTTGGCATTTTTGGACAAATCAGGGAGGAAAGTCAGGCTTCGCCGACCAATCAGTGAATCGCCACTCACCGTTGTCCATCACCCTGTTATCTCAGTTTTCATCCATTTTGTTCTGTAACTTTTAGCGGTCCAAGTCGGTGTTCGCTGAGTAGTTCGGCAATACATCTTTTGTTCCTTTTGATCGCCTTTCTACTTGTAACTTCACTGATAGTTTGTGCATTTCGGTGGATACAACTCCTTCTCGCCATTCCTTCGAAGTCTCGCAGATAGGGAACACTCTATCCCTACATGTCTTTCGTCTCAGATGTGGTGTTCTGTAAAATTTGGCGGGCTAAGAGTCACTCGGTGGCCCGCCGAGTGGTCTTGGCGATCACCAGGATCACGTTTCTTCACTTCTTCAGCTTATTATGCTCATTTATGCCCGTTAGGCTCCTTGCTTTGCTTCTTAGTTGATTAACATTTCAAGGACACTTCATCTAATTCTAAGTGTCAATATCGTTAGTCAGTATATAACCCAACTAAATTATATGGGGTCAAATCCCACATGGAGCACTACGTGTTTTAGTTTCAAATGGGAAGTATGAATATGTTCAAATTAGTCATAGGAATATAAATTTTTGAATAGAAACATCATTCAAATTAAGGGGTGACACTAATGTCAAATAGGGGTTTAGTTTTGATTATCAACTACGAAAAACAGTCACAATCAATATGAATTAACAATAATGAGACGGGTTCTTGGGAAGTGATCGATTAATAGGCAATGATAGACATATGGGTAATTATAACTATTAGTAAATAACTAGATATTATTGAGTAAGCTAGGTTATAGGAGAGGTAAACTTTCTCTCAAACAATTTACCCCGAATCAAGTGATTTCTCTCGAACATCAACAAGCATGCAAAATAAGAAAAGCCAACACCTTAGCCCATTCAGTCTCTCGAGTTGAATGTCTGGGATTCGGTTTAGGATTCACTCTCTTGAGCTGAACCCAGGTCAACCCAATACCCACAGGCCATCAACCAATAGTTTTCGTTCTAAAACCTCTCTCTTGAGCAAGCTAAGAACACAAACATAGAACTGTATTTGCAACAAAAATTCTTAAATTAAACCACAATTACTGATTAAACTCACTTCTAAATAGCATTTAAACTAACAATTAACAATATCCATAAAAAAGATAAGCCCATAATCACATGATCACACACCAAGAATTGGGGTTTTAGCTAGACATTATGAAAATGGAAAAACAGTTACCAAATTGATTATCCATCAACTGGGTAAGTATAGATTCGTCCTTAACATCAATTCAAAGAATCTTAAAGACCCACTTCCAATTTCTCAAAAGTGAATTTATTCAATCCCTCAAAGCTAATGAAAAATGAGAAAAATTGTCTCAACATTGTTTTAAAGATGATAATCTGATAATTGATACAAAAATAAATGTTCAAAATCGTATTTATAGTCGCCAAAAATGTGCTGCAAAGAGTCACTTGGCGAAGTAAGTTGGACTAGACGAACCACTCGGTGAGCATCCCTTTAGTGCTTTCAACGCCCTTTTGCCTTGGCATTCAGCATCTTCAAGGTCCTAAACCTTTGGGCGATCTAGCACTGCATCGCGGAACTACATAGTGATCTGCCAACTACTCCCCTCTCTCGCCAACTTGTTTTTTTCCTTAGGGCTTGGCACACTGGAACTTTAGGTTGTCTGATGAGCCACTCAGTGACACGCTGAGTGCTTTTGGCGATCGGCAGGCTAACTCTTCTTCATTTCTTTAGCTTGTTTGTTCCTTTTTGCCTGTTAGTGTAATTTCTTCGTTTCTCAATCCATATACTTACAATCAAGGATTTAACATCAATTATTGGCACAAATTAAGCCTTTGACGACACTAAATCTATGTAAACAGAGCCCTAAATGAGTCCAAATCATGGACTCATCAACACCCACAACTTAAACTTTTTCTTGTCCTCAAGTAAAATTAAAGTTCAGCCGTTCAAATAGGATGTGTCAAACGAGGCTACAAACGATTTATTCATGAATACGCACCGCAAGACTCAGCTTACTCCTGCAAGGATCAATTGTTCACTAAAAGATTCAAACTTTGACTCACCATTATCAAAGGTTCTCAAGTATACAATACTTGCTTCAAATGCAAGTTCAAGCTTAACAAAGGTACTCAAATGCCCTCACAACAAGGATGATTCCATATTCACACACAATTCTTCAACAGTTTCTAGCTCTGGAATCACATACTACTCTCACTCATAAAAATGAATATATGCATGACTTCACCTATAGGTTTACCCGTATTTTCCAATCAATATTAGTTTCAGCTCACTCAAGATCACAAAGGTCTTTTCAAGGCATGTAATGGGGCATAATATGTAGGTATGATCATTTAGGCTCAATGGTTGTTCCCCTCATGAAATGTGGTCTGAACTTCACTTTTCTTCCTTTCCTTCAACATTTTTACTCATGCTCAAAATTCACCCCATTATTCACTTTCGAATGAGCTTCCGGACACCCCATTTCTTTTGCAACTTTCAAAACATTATTTCACAATTTTTTCATTCTTTTTATTTTTCTTTCTTTTTTTTATATGGAGGGGTTCCATTTTTTCAAAATAATGGATCAAAGGGGAACTTCTTCGCATTTCTTGATTTACCTTCTCTTTTCATCACACCCCAACTTAGGTTGTTTTCTTGAGTTGGCTATTAAAACAAACCACACTTCATGAGCATTAAGGGTGAATCGATAAAGAGGGGTTACAATTTTACCAAGTTTCTTCCAAGAAAAGGATAAGGCTCAAAGGGGTTCAAGAAAAGTTCACACACCTCACAAGGTTGGAAACAAAAGAGGTATACTATTAAAAAAATCACTCTTCAAAATTGTTGCCTAAGATCATTTCAAGTGCTTGCATCACTTAGTCAACCGGACCAATGGGGGCAAATTCTAGGTATAATCATACAAGGTTCAAAGTAAGCTCTTCACACAATGCATTGGCACAAATATCACACGAGACTCCACACTTTCTCTTGTGTGCAACGTTCATCACAAGAGACTTCGTTCGATAACCGGCTAGTCACAACAAGTTGCAAAAAGATCACACATTTTCTATGAAACTTCATTTGGCCTCATAGTAGCCGCGCATTCATTTTTGTTCAATTACGAGCATTATTCAAGTCATCAGTATTGATCATGACCGATACTCAAATTTTCACAAGAACAACCACATTCAAACACAACAAGAGTGTTTTTTTTTAGATGCGGTCAAAAACCATCTTCATTCATAACAAGGAGCCACAAGCTCAAACATCCACAAGATAGAAATCAAAACACAATTTACACACAAAAGATCAATATATACAATATATAGTCACAAGAGTTAGGTATGGAAATACCTCACCCAACCACAAACAAAAAGACATTTGTCATCAAATGCAATAAACATAAATAAAAGTTAATAAAAACAACAGAGAGGGAGTTAAAGAAAAAGTTATGTCGATACAGTCTCTCCATCTTACAGGGAATCAATGCCCGGTGTAACATCAACTCTCTGATCCTGGGCATCAGTGCCCGGTATAAAAAGAACACTAGCTCCACTAGAGACTACCATGGGTATATCTGCCAAGGAAATCTGCACGGCTGACTCCACTATTGCCTCCTCAACCTCTGTAGGGCCCTCATATGTAGTGTCCTCATGAACACCGAGCTGCTCCTCATCTGTCTCAGCCTCAGTATCAGTAGAAGCCGTCTCATCATCTTGTACCTCATCACTGGTGGTACCCGGAGGCACATCATCAACTGGCATGTCAAAGATCTCTACAGTCCCAATAGTCATGAATATATTTGTGGACTTTAGTTAGTCCACGTTCTTCCTCAACTCAGCAATTGCAGCCTTTAGGGTCGTCACCTAATCAGTGGCCCCCTGGCCTCTCTCATACAATGCTATCCTTTCTGCAAGGGCATTAATAGACACACTAAGGGGTGTGACAGCAACGGAGAGGGCTATCTAAATAATCCCAGGAAGTGTGGCCTCAAGACTGGAGGCGCGCCTATCAACAGAATGGGCAAGATGCCCCATCCATAGTATCACAGCCTAGGTGAGTTGATGTCAGGAAAAAGCAGCACTAGTGGAAGACCTAGGAGGCATGGGAGTTGTAGAGGAACTAGGAGTCACAGAAGGAGTAGCACTAGAGATACCTGAAGGCCCAGGGGTCGGAGTAGGCAACAGTGTCTCTGCAGGTAAAGTCTCAATGTACACAACCATGGAAGAATCCACCGGGGCTACCTTCTTCTTCTCAGCTTTATCTTTCTAATATTCATCCTCTATCAGTTGGATGTTAGTACAGGAGGTGGGAATCGATTCCACGTCCTTATTTTCATCGTGAGGCACTTGAGCTCGTCTGTAAAACTTGGTGATCAACATCGGAAACAGGAGTGAAGTCTGACCCTGCCTAGCCCTCATTGTCATCTCTTGGCCAATAATCATATCCAAGTTGACATTGTCCCTATCAATGATGCAACCAAGAAAAGTTGCCTTCGTGTGGCGGAGAATATACTAATTCTAGGATGGCATAATAGTGTTGCTGATAAATCCAAACTAGTACCTCGCTGCTATATTAAGGTCTTTCTTTTCTATGGGCATTCCAGCCTCAATTCACCGATGAGTACTATCAGATATCATAGGAGCCAACCATTTTTATAGAGTCTTCAATGACTTTGACTTTATCATTTATTGATAGTCATCTGAGATGTTGTTGGTGCACTTCAAGTGTGCGTTGATGTCTTCACTGTCACACTTTACCTTCTTGCCCCTGACCACTACAAAGTCAACCAACTTAAAGGTTGCAACCTTCTTCTTACCTTGAGGCACTAGAGCCCCATAGGTAGTGTAAAAACCCCAGACCCAATTAGGAATGTAAGGACCACGAGGTTTAGTGAAAATCCTAAACGTGAGCTCTTTTAAGTTGCTCCAGATCTTCAGGTACCGGTCAACCACGCCATTTGTAGATAACCTCTTCTCTTAAATGATTGTCCTTAATTCCTGAGCCTTCAGTCTATTCATAGACTGGGGATAAGGACCATGTGCCTGTAGTGATGGGACCACAGCTTGATTTGGAATGGGAGTAGGAGTAGTGGACTGGGGTACCCTGATCCTAGATGGATCATTCAACCTTTTGGAGCGCATTTCAGCACTCCGGACTAATAGTGGTTGATCATCCTCAAGCTCAGAAATGGCAGCCTGAGTCTCCTGGTGCTCACCCTCACTTTTAGAAGTAAGGAGGTGAGTGTCATACACCCCCTCGTTGTCGGAGCTGACCTCTGGTGATTCAGGAGCCGATGTCTTTCCTATGCCTTTACCATTTCAACTAGTGGTAGGATGTTTTGTAGCCTTTGTTCTAGATGCAACTGCATCCTCGTTGATAATTATTCCCTTTGTCCTCTTGTGTGGTGGCATGTCTCTACCTGCTACCTTTGGTCTAGCCATATCTACAAAACACATTGATGATTATTAGAAATAGTTCAAGAAAATTTGCAAAAAATTAGGTTGGAGACGGACTCGCCGAATCGATCAGCGAGTTGCTGTGTCACTTCGGTGACCCAAATCAGGCTCACCAAATGGACTGGCTCAAAAATTTCCCAGAAAATAGATAGTTCTGCGAGACACAGGGCCTATTGGTGAGTCACCGAGTGCATTTAGTGAGCTCAGGATTCTCACCGAAAGTTACAAACTCAAATTCAGAATAGATAGAAAATTAAAGGAGATCTGGTGGGCTTTGGTGAACCGCCGAGTGGTTCAATGAGCTCGACCCAGCTCGCCAAACTACCCAACGTGCCACTTTCAACCCTGACTTCAAAAATCATACCCACATCCCACAAAAACAAAATGAAACAGCGCACAAACTCAATCAAGCCCAGACCCATGCACGTCATTTAACACAGTTGGGGTTACTCAAAATTCACCTGACTAGACTCAACAATAATTTAACACAACCCATAAGATTATGTTTAATTTTAAAGCACGAAATTTGAGAAATCAACATTTTAGGCAATTTAGGCACGATATCAAAACTAAACTAGGAAAACTAGCACACAAACATGATTTCATGGAGGCCCATCACACATCAATAAGAATTACACAACTACAAATGAGTTCATCCACTATTTACGAGTTTGGGGTTCGAAAAACCAACCTTTAATGCCGAAATATGATTTTGTAATGCTAGGCAGTAAAGAATTCCAACTCCGAACACCAGATCGACGAACAAAAAGCGGTAAAAAGAAATAATATAGGAAATATAGAGGGCGGGTGTGACTGTATGAAATTGAAAGTGAGAGAATATGAAAGACTTTGAAAGTTTTAACCTTCAGACTTTTAACATTATTCAGTTCGCACCCTTAAGGCGATGTTAATCGACCTCATCGAACCCATCGGTGACACGCCGAGTGGTTACTTACCTCGCTGAGTTTTACAGGACCTCTAGTCAATTTTGGGGGTCCAAATGGCGGACAAAGTCTGGCTCGCCGATTCATCCATCGGCCAGCCGAGTTTTACACGCTCTATTCTTAGTTTATCATACACTCAAAGGTGGTCCAAATTAGGCTCGCCGACCTCTTTGGTGTGTCGCCAACTGGAATCTTTGCTCACTAAGCTAAATTTCTCAAACACAATCCACACTTCATACACAATCAACACACGTTATTCAAAATAAATACAAAAAATAAATTAAAACTTGGGTTGCCTCCCAAGAAGAGCCATAGTTAACGTCATGGCACGACGCAAGTACCCACAAAAATTTCTTCTAGTCTACTAGCTTAATGGATATGGAATGAGAAGAAATCATCTGATTTAGCATTGAGACATTCTCCGTTATCTCTTTCAACACTATCGTGCTCTTCGACTTTGTGGAGAATGTGTGAGAGTGTCTCTTGTATTTTTCCACCCTCATAATTCTTGGGTTTTCTACGCTCATGAGGAGGAATGTACCTATCCTTGTTTTTGTACATTACTTCAAATTCCATTATGTCTTTGGCCAAAAGGTCCAGCTGGTTCAGCATGTTGGCTAACTCTTATTCCCTCTCTTGCTTCTTTTTGGCTTTGGTCATGCCATCAAAGAGTTTGGATACTATTGCATACGGTTGTCGTATTCGACCACCTAGAGAAAGTTGGTCAGCCACTCCTCTGTTTTCAGGAACAAGACATCTGTAGAAATAGTACAATAGCTTCTTCTCCGGGATTCCATAAGGTAGGCACTGCAGTAAGAGTGTCTTAAATCTCGGCCACAACTCATGGATTGCCTCACCATCCAAGTGATTAAAATTTAGGATGTTATTCCTAAGAATCATCATCTTTGAAAAAGGGTATACAACTTGGTCACCGTCGATACAATATATACTCATTTCCTCTATTCCAGAACAACAACACACAAACCAAAACTAAAAGTAAGTAGATTCAACTATGACTAGAAGAACAAAATTAAACTTCACAAAAGAATTTCTAACAACACCACTTTCTGGCAGCGACGCCATTTTGTTTAACGTTTTAAGGACATTTCATCAAATTCTTAGTGTCAACAATCGTTAGTTAGTATAAAACCCAACTAAATGACTTGGGGTTGAATCCCAAAGAGAGCGGTATATGTTTCAGATTTAAATGGGAAGTATGAATATGTTCAAATAAGTCATAGATATATAAATTTTTGAATAGAAACATCATTCAAATTATGGGTGATATGAACCAGAAATGGATTTTAGTTTTTATTATGAACTACGAACAATAGTTACAAACAATAGTTACAAACAATAGCAATTAACAATAATGAGAAGGGTTCCTGGGATGTGATCGATTATAGGCAATTATAGACATATGTGTAATTACAACTATTAGTAAATAGCTAGATATTAGTGAGTAAGCTAGGTTATTGGAGAGGTAAACTTTATCTCAAACAATTTACCCCGAATCAAGTGATTTCTCTCGAACATCAACAAGCATGCAAAATAAGAACAACCCACACCTTAGTCCATTCACTCTCTCGAGCTGAACCCAGGTCAACCCAATACCCACAGACCACCAACTAATAATTTTAGTGCTAAAACCCCTCTCGAGCAAGCCAAGAACACAAATATAGAACTGCATTTGCAGCTACAATTCTTAAATTAAACCACTATTACTGATTAAACTCACTTCTAAATATCTTTTAAACTAACAATTAACAATATCCATAAACTAAATTAGCCCATAATGACATGATAACACCCCAAAAATTAGGGTTTTAGCTTGACATTATAAAAAGGGAAAAACAGTTACCAAATTGATAATCCATCAACTGGGTAAGTGTAGATTCGTCCTTACAATCAATTCAAAGAATCTCAAAGAACCACTTCCAATTTCTCAAAGGTGAATTTATTCAATCCCTCAAATCTAAGGAAAAACAAGAGATAACCCATCTCAAGATTGTTCTAAAGATGTAATATGTTAATTGATACTAGACTAAATGTTCAAAATCCTATTTATAGTCGCCAAAAATGTGCTGGTAAGAGTCACTCATCGAAGTAAGTCGGGCTCACTGAAGCACTCGGCGAGCAGCCCTCTGGTGCTTCCAACGCACTTCTGCCTTGGTATTCAGCATCTTCAAGGTCCTATAACTTTGGGTGATCTAGCACTGCATCGCGAAACTACTCGGTGATCCACCGACTACTCCTTTCTCTAGTCAACTTGGTTTTTTCCCTCACGGCTTGGCACACTTGAACTTTAGGCGGTCTAATGAGACATTCAGTGACACACAGAGTCCTCTTGGTGATCGTCAAGCTTGCTCTTCTTTATTTCTTTAGCCTATTTGTTCCTTTTTTCTTGTTAGTGTCTTTGCTTCATTTCTCAATTCATATACCTAAAAATCAATGATTTAACATCAGTTATTTGAACAAATTAAGCATTTGACGACACTACATCTATGTAAACAATGCCCTAAATGAGTCCAAATCTTTGATTCATCATTAGTATGTAACGCTGAAAATAAACTCTCTAACATTAGTTTATATCATAAGTTAGGCATTTGAAAACACTTATATTATCACAACACGTCTTTAAATGAGTCAAAATCTAGGACTCATCATCCGTATTCTTGGACAGACATTGAACCTTGTCCCTCCCTCAACCCCCTTGGGAAAAACCTGTCTACAAAATCTTTGGAAAAACACTCCCAAGTCACAGAAGCTGCATCCGTTCACCTATTTTCTTTCCACTGAGTGAACCAAATGTGAGCTACATCTTTAAGCTGGTAGGATGCTAACTCTACCCTATCATGTCCAGTCACTTGCATCACTACAAAGATATTCTTGACCTCGTCAATGAAGTTCTGTGGGTTCTCACATCCCTAGAAACTCGAGCAGATTTATCCTAACAAAAACTAAGACTCTAACTTTCACTGATCCACCGGTTGTGTTAGTAGGACTTGGGACCTCATGATTGTTCTAGTTTGATACACTCTGAGACAAAAGCTAAATCACATTTTGAAACTCTCCACTTGAAACCTCTTGGTCTGGAACTGGAGGAACTACGTTAGCGTTGCGTGCATTAGCATTCCTTGGGTAAGCTCTACGAGGAGGTATGATCTAAAACGTATAAAGATGGATTAGAAATGATGAAATTCGATCATATAAAAATATGTATACAAAGATAGTAAAGTTTTCCCAAAACACTTCGTAGCCTCCCTCTCAAAGATGTGGTGCACTTAAGACATCCTAGGACTCTTAAACCTAATGCTCTGATACAAAGTTTCTCACTCCCTGAGGATACCCCCTTAACATAAACATGGGACCTAGGATCACGAGTGACTCCAAGCTAACCCTAAGATTGCATATCATAAGCATACTAACACATTGAACAAAAGCTACTATGCGGGAGCGACAAAATATGAGATAACAGAAATATGGGAATATTTACTGCTGATATGAATATAAAAAACTGAATAAGAGTTTTAACAATACTGAACATTCACTCAAAGCTAAAGGTCAATCTAATACTATGTTTAAAAAAGCCTTAACTTACTAGAGTTACTGCGACAAGCCCCCAGCTAACACCAGCAAAAATGAAATTGAAATAAAAGACTGCATATAAAATCATGTATATTGTTCTTAAAGTATGAGGACTCACTACTAATGCTGTTGAGTGTGGATCGGGAACCGATTTACGCTTGATCTGAATGCTGACGACCTGAACCTACATCAAGAAAAGATGTAGCATAGAGTATGTGTCAATACTTGAAAGGTACTAGGCATGCAAGATAGTATAAAACCTAAACCAAACATATAACTGAACAGTGCATAGCATTGACATTACTTGAACTTGATGGAAAAATTCTGAGATACAGTGTGAAGAACTAAACTTAAATACAATGACCAAGTACATAACATGTTGAGACTGAATACTGAAGTATAACTGAAAACTTGGTCAAATGCACTAGAGTCTCATCGTGGGAGCTACTATTTACCGACATAAAACCACGTAAGCAAAAGGTGGAGTGTGATGTATACGCCCCATCGAGAGGACCCAATAAACCTTTACAGGGGTCTAGAGGCATGACTGGCATGATCACTTAATATTATGCCCATAGAGGGGACTTATGAACCTTCGGAGGCACGTAGTTCTGGGACTATGTGTCAAGACCCAGGGGTACCCCCTAGAGGTAACACGGCGTACTTGACCCCGAAGGGGTCGCATACAAGCCTCAAACCATATCTTGAACAAAAGAGCATAGGAAAATAATGCGGAATTTTAAACTTTTCTTCACAATATAAGTATTTTATAAAATGAGAGAGAGTCTATACACTATGTCTCGAACCATCTACAATACTTGGAATGAAACTCTTGAAATACAATCTTAGGGACATAGCCCTTACATTAGTCTAAACATAATAGAAAGACAATAAAGGGCATATGGTCAAACCCTCAAACACAATGAGGAGTCACCAATCTTCTTCATGATCTACTATAGTCCTAGCCATGAGGATGGAATCCAATATAACCAAAGCCTACACTTATAGAAAATGTAGAAATATGGGGTTAGCATAAAAAGTACTAAATATGGAAGCCATGCATAAAAATCCTTAAAAGATGCATAAAAGGGACATTTCATTTGAAACCATGCTATATGCCATTTTTTAACATCATCTTTGAAATAGTTGGAGAATGCAACTCATAAAGTAACTCACATATAATTCATCATAGCATTGGAGATATCATCATAATTACAAGCATAGTCTCCAACATAAACATAATAAATATCCCAATCTTCACAATACATAGTCTTCAATCCTATACATAATACATAGTCGAATACCAAGATTATCTCATCATAATAGATTCATCACATAAGCAATCTTGAGCTCTACTTGTGCAATGCATAAATATGACCCCATAATGCCATCTACACTAAGTATCACCTCTAAAGTAAAGTCACTCATAGCAACAATCCATATCATGCATACATACTTTCATTTATCTTCATAGCAAAAGGAGACCACACGACAACCCCCTTATAAGTCTACTTGTGCAATGTATAAGTGAAGTCCCATACCCCCACTCACACTAAGTAAACCCATTAAGAAGTCATAAGCATAGTCCATGTTCATATTCATGTTCAAGTCTATAATTCATAATAAAGCATGCATAACTCATAATCATCATGTCATGAGGGAAACCTACCATACCCACTCTCAAAACATACTTGTGCAATGCATGAACCAAGTCCCATACCCCCATTCACACAAAGTAGAATCTCTTAAAGGGACTATAGTAAATAACCCGTGTTCTTATTATTGTTCATGTTAGATGTTCTTGTTATTTGCTCATGTAATGGTTCATGCAACTTGTCATGTAGGGAGATATAGCTTTAACCAACATAGACCATGTGAGCTACATAGAATCCAGTATCACGAACCCACAACGAAAAGAGGTGTTCCATTTGCCTAAGGTAGAACAAACCTGTTTAGATTATAGGTGGATCAACTAGCTAAGAACCTATGTGGACACATAGTTATGGGATAGGGAGATTGCTACTAGGAACCCTGACTAACTGAGGTAAAAGGTTCTCATCTTTTGTTTCTATCCTCTCGGTGCTACGCTTAATTCCCTTTAAGTCTTTACTGAACTTCATTGTTTATGGAAGGGTGACTTAACATACAATCTAATACAATATCATGGTAGCTCATGGATTCATTAGGAGAGAATGTCCTTTCAACCTTAGAATAATTAATATATGAGTAAATCTTTCACATCATGTTCATGGTGTTAATGAGAATAGCCTTTCAATCAACACACTCATATTATCACAATCCTAGACAATTTGTGCATAATCATGTATAAGGGTAAGGGGAGTAGGATCTTGCATCAACACCACAAATACCTAATAGTCACAGTATTTTCACTTTCTTAGTGAATCATGAGTTCATACACAATTCTTATCAACATGTACAAACCTTCATAATATGCACTTCAATGGCAATGAATCAGCTCATCACAAATATCTAGCATTAGCACATTAGATAAAGGAAATATCAAGATTCAACAATATAATCAACACCTTAGTCATATCATAGTCATGTTCTTGCATGGGTGTGTGTGTAATTGTCCATCCAATGACACAAATACCTAATAGTCACGGTATTTTCACTTTCTTAGTGAATCATGAGTTCATACACAATTCTTATCAACATGTACAAACCTTCATAATATGCACTTCAATGGCAATGAATCAGCTCATCACAAATATCTAGCATTAGCACATTAGATAAAGGAAATATCAAGATTCAACAATATAATCAACACCTTAGTCATATCATAGTCATGTTCTTGCATGGGTGTGTGTGTAATTGTCCATCCAATGACACAAATACCTAATAGTCACGGTATTTTCACTTTCTTAGTGAATCATGAGTTCATACACAATTCTTATCAACATGTACAAACCTTCATAATATGCACTTCAATGGCAATGAATCAGCTC